>LR753325.1:2072911-2271289 GCA_902729485.2 Mus minutoides | reverse complement strand
AGTCAGCTATTAGATGGAACACAGGGTTCCCAAGGAAGAAGGAGCTAGAGAAAGTACCCAAGGAGCTGAAGGGGTCTTCAACCCTATAGGTGGAAGAATAACCATGAACTAACTAGTACCCCCTGAGCTCATGTCTCTAGCTGCATATATAGAAGAGGATGGCCTAGTTGGCCATCATTGGGAAGAGAGGCCCCTTGGTTATGCAGACTTTATATGCCCCAATACAGGAGAACACCAGGGCCAAGAAGTGGGAGCGGGTTGGTAGGGGAGCAGGGCCGGGAGGGGGGAGGGTATAGGGAACTCTCTGGATAACACTTGAAATGTAAATGAAGAAAATATCTAATAAAAGTTGGAAAAAAAAAGTATGGCCTCATGTATACCATTGCCTTCCAATAAAGGACAAAATGGTGGCCTCTGGATTCAAAGGCACAATTATGAGAACAGAGATATTGGAGTGGAGACACTTAGCCCATATTTCCTAGCTGCCTGTCTAACTACATACATCTTAATGATAGGAAGTTTTCCCCATCTCTTCTCATCTAAATCCAGAGTGTCTTGCAATTAATTGTCCAAACCCAAGTGGTACCCAATTAAGAAACTTAAGAGTCAGCTTCATTTTTCCCATTAACTAATTAATTTTAATTAATTAATTACTTTATTTAATTTTAATTATATATTTTATTTATTCACTTTACATGCTGCTCACTGCTCCCATCCTGGTCACCCCTTCCCACAATCCTTAACCCCTTCTCCTCTGGACAGGTGGGCCCCCTCTCAGTATCTTCCCCACCTTGGCACTTTTTGTCTTTGCAAGGGTAGGCACTGAGGCCAGACAAAGAAGCCCAGCTAGTTGAACATATTCCAAGTACAGGCAATAGCTTTTGGGATGGCCCCAGAAGGTCAAGCTGTACATCGGCTACATATAAATGGGTAGACCTAGGTCCAGCCCATGTATGTTCTTTGGTTGGTGGTTCAGACTCTGAAAGCCCCAAGGGTTGCCCAGGAGTGGTGGTGCACGCCTTTAATCCCAGCACTCGGGAGGCAGAGGCAGGTGGATTTCTGTGTTGGAGGCCAGCCTGGTCTACAAAGTGAGTTCCAGGACAGCTGGGGCTATATAGAGAAACCCTGTCTCAAAAAACAAAACAAACAAACAAACAAACAAACAAAAAAGAAATCCCCAAGGGTCAAGGTTAGTTGACTCTGTTGGTCTTCCTAAGGAGTTTCTATACTCTTTGAGACCCACAATTTTTCGTCCTATTCTTCCATTAGCATACCCAAGCTCCATCCATTGTTTGGCTGTTGGTGTTGGCATCTGTCTGAGTAAGTTGCTGGGTGGAGCCTCTCAGAGGACAACTTGCATCCTCTGCAAGCCTAACAGACTATCATTCATAGTGTCACAGATTGGTGCTTGCCCATTGGATGGGTCTTAAATAGGCTGTGTTGTTGGCTGATCATTCCCTCAGGCTCTACCATATCCCCCATGCCTGCCTTTCTCATAGATTAGGATAAATTTTGGGTTGAAAGTTTTGTGAGTAGGTTGGTGTCTTTACTGTGGTTACAGCCTGGCTACAGGAACAGAGGTGAGAATCTTACTGAAATTGCTCTCATTTCCTGAAACTCAGTAAATGATGGAATGTAAATTACACTATACCTGCTTCAAAATTCTCTTATATGTCTCTGTTGATATAACTTTTATAAAAATGTTTTATGAACAGTAAAAATCTCACCCTCTGTGAGCTAAAACATCAGATATTCATTCATTCATTCATTTCAACACTCTTTAGTTATTGGGTAAAAACCTAGTTCTGTGCCTTAGAGGAATGCAAAGATAGGCAATGCAGTCCAAGTCAAAGACGTCCCCTGCTGCAGTTGTTAGGGGACCCACATGAAGACCAAACTGCACATCTGCTACATATGTGTAGGGATCTTAGGTCCAGTTTAGACATTCTTTCAGTTCAGTCTCTGTGATTCCCCATGTGTCCAGGTTAGGAGAGTTGGTTCAGTGGATACAAGCATTGGCTGCTCTTCCAGATTCTCAGTACCCACCTAGCAGCTCAAAACTGTCTGAAACATCAGTTCCAGGGGAATCCTCACACCCTCACACAGATATACATGTAGGTGAAACATCAGTCCACATTATCAGTAAATATTAGCCATAAAGTACAGGATAAAATCCACAGACCAAAAGAGGCTAAGTTACAAAGAGGGCCCAGGGGAGGATGCTCGAATCACACTCAGAAGGAGAAATAACATAGACATAGGAAATGGATGGAGTCAGCTCTTTTCTGTGTCTCCTGTGTAGTTCTTTTCTTATGCATTAATTTTAAGTATCTAAGAGGTTCATGTGCATAGCAATTATCTAAGTGTTCACTTTGAATCTGTAAATGTAGACATTTAGAATGATGTGATTTGTGGTGATGAAGCAATACTATATCTTGATTGTGTTGAGGATAGTTCTGTAATAAAATTGTACAGAAATACGTACACAGAAACACACAAAACACACCTGCATACAGATACCTACAACAGACATATGAACAGACATTCCACATGAATACTCATATACACAGACACACATACAACACATGCTGTGTAGACATTCACAGCACACATGCATACACACAGCAGATACAAATGTGTGCATGTAAAACTGGTGACATTAATAAATTATAACAAATATTTAAATTGTTTTAGAGTGATACACAATGTTCCATCTGAGGAGCAAATTGAAAGGAATTCCTTCTATGGTGTTGCTTTCAAACTCTTTGGAATCTATACTTATCTAAAGTTTGCAGCTTTAAGACATACCTGGTGGTTTGGTATCCAATGGAGCAAATGTGAACTTTAGAGACAGTGTTAATGAAACTCTGGGGGAAAACCATGAACTTTCCCCAGAAAAAGTGATGGTGATGGCTTTCTGTGCCTGCAAGATGCCATTAATCTATAGAAAAGGAATTTTTGCCTCAAACCTGTGCTGGGTGTTTTTCTGTACCTACTCAATTGAACAGAGCTTTAGAACCAAAGGAGGCCCTTTCAAAGCCAGGATGGAGAGCTTACAAGCAAGGCAGTTTCAGTGAATTTACCTTGCTTTTTAGACTTTAATTTGTTCAGTCACAGAATCTTGCTCTTAAAGCCTTACTGAGCTATATTTTATATACAGTGTAAATAATTTACATATGAATTCCTTGAATGAAGGAGCAGTGTATTTACACATATAGAAACATATTATATTTTCAGTGACAAATAGCTGTAATCATCTTTATGTTAATCACATTCCACCGAGTTGAGTGAATAATGTAGCATTTTGTATGGAATGAAAAAGGCATTAAGAAATAAAACTGAATGTTGAGGGTGTTTTCCTTAAATTTTTTCAAAAGAGCAGGTCCTTTATCCTAGAGTCCTTTATAAGTCACTCCAGAGCTAAGCCCACTCTGAAGCAGGAACCTGCTGGGTTTAAGAGTAGTCCTTTGGATATTTTGGGAAGTCCTTGGATAAGTCTTTTAAGTTTCAAAGGCTGACTGCATTGGTTGCTGCCTGTTCTAGGCTAACACAGCCACCTTTCTTTTAGGGCAATATCTAACACATTAAAGTGTCTTCATTTCCAATGAGATAACCAACAAGCACGAGTTCCATGTATAAATAGACTCAAATTTAGAATTATGTAGCTGTGTATAATTCTAAATTTTATTATAAAATATATAATGATTTAATCACAAAAGTTAGCTTTCCAGTCAATAGTGGTA
Organism: Mus minutoides; assembly: GCA_902729485.2. Lineage (NCBI taxonomy): Eukaryota > Metazoa > Chordata > Mammalia > Rodentia > Muridae > Mus > Mus minutoides. The sequence continues at coordinate 2,267,546 of LR753325.1, read as the reverse complement.
TAAAGTGTTATGTTATTGAAAGAGAAATTGATATGTTAAAGAGCAATTTGAATTAGAATATCTTGAAGGTGTGTGCAGGTAAGGGAAACCCATAAAAAATAGTAACCTCAAATATTTTTAGACACCCCAAAGTGATGAATTTGTAAAGAAAAAAATAGAAATAATTGGATTGTGTTGGTACAAGTACAATTTAATGTAAAAAAAATGTTGTTTGGTTCTCAAACATTTACAATCTCTTACAGATTCCATGTTAGCTACCTACAGAGGCAGCTTGCTTTAATAGCCTATTTGACATCCTTATGTCTAATTATAGCTAGATATAATAAAAACAATGATATAAAATCAATCTTCTGTGTATGATTATGAAGTTGAAATAAAGTGATGGGCATGCATGTTTTGTGGAAAACTGGGTATCCCTACATGCTAGGGTCTCTTTAACTATTCCCTCTCAGTTCTCCCTCAGACAGAAGCTCTGTTGTCTCCTTTGCTTGGGCAGAAGTGGCATCAAGAATGGTTCTTTGTTAACTCTATGATACTGGTAGTTGGTCATCTCAAGACATTATTACACTCTGACAGTTCCCAGATCTATAAGTGTCACATGTATAACCCCTTTTATTATGTACAAAATTTAGATGATTTTTATTCCTGGTTACAGTAGAGGAAACATTCAGATGGAGAGAGGCTGTCAGGGTCAAAAAGTTGGAGTTTCCTGATTTGTGTTCTTTTAGGTAGTGGCAGGTCCAAGTGCCTTCCCCATCATTTGGATTAGAGATGTGCTTTCAGCATCAGAGTTGATCTTCAACTTGTTGCAAATGTAATGGAAATATCCTCAAGCAGATGCTACCCATAAACAGTACACCTATTATGATTCCCATGCTTGCAAAATAATAATAAATAATAATAAATAATAATAATAATAATACAAATTTTAAAAATTATAAAGTAATAAAATGCAGTTAAGAAAAGCCTTTTCTTGTGTGTGTGTGTGTGTGTGTGTGTGTGTGTGTTTTGGTTTTTGTTTTGTTTTGTTGTTTTTTTTGGTCTTTTGGTTTTCGAGACTGGGTTTCTCTGTATAGCCCTGGCTGTCCTGGAACTCACTCTGTAGACCAGGCTGGCTTCGAACTCAGAAATCCATCTGCCTCTGCCTCCCCAGTGCTGGGATTAAAGGCGTGTGCCACCACGCCCAGCTAGGAAAAGCCTTTTCAAAAGTCATGAAGAAAGATGAAAATCTTAACATTAGGATTCATGTTCCTTGAGGAGATTGCAGCAGTATTTGCGATATTCTGGCCCAAAATATATGTCCTTAGTTAGTTATGAGGAAATATTGAACACTATGTGGATAGCCCTGAGGCTAGTTATATATGATGCTAATTCCATTCTTGAACAAGAAATGAGTCAGCACTCAGGTGATTTTTTTTGTAAACCTGCTTCCCACCTTAATTTGTAAAATAAAGGAGAGCTGATGATTGGGCAGATAAAAGAGAAAGTGGAATAGACTATGTGGAGAGAGAAGAAGGAGAAAATGGAAGAGGGAAATGATGCAGAGGAGGAGGAAGACATGGCCTGGAGAAACTACAAGTTTTAAGGAGCCTCATTGATGTCGAAGATGGTAGTATAGTGGTAGATCTGCCCAATCTAGCCACACAGCATGTATTCATATTAACTGAGTTGTGTTTTCCTTGTTGGGGCATACTTGGATTGGAGATTTACCGTAATATATGAGTATTTTCTATATTGTTGCTAGTGGCAATAGATACTTTGGAATACTTATAGATTACACTTCATGACATGAAAAGTCACTCTGCAGTATTTACTTCTGTGTGGGAATTGCTAAAGGCTCTGAATGACTTCTCTCATATAAATATGACTACAGTGGTGCTTTGAATATGCTTGGTCCAGGGAGTAGCACTATTCGGAAGTGTAACATTGTTGGAGGAAGTGTGTTAGTATGGGGGTAGGGTTTGAGACCCTCTTCCTAGATGCCTGGAAGCCAGTTTTCTCCTGTATGCCTTTGGAACAAAATGTAGAACTCTCTGTTCCTCATGTGCCATGCCTTCCTGGATGCTGCCATACTCCTAACTTGATGATACTAGATTGAACCTCTGAACCTTTAAGCTAGTCCTAATTAAATGTTGTCCTTTATAGGAGTTGACTTGGTCATTGATGTGTTAGAATGGCAGGTCGTGTCTCAGCTGCATACTAGGCCAAGACAGTTCCACATGGAAAAGGATTTATTGGGAGAGACAAGGTGGCAGCAGAAAGAGAGGAGGGGGAAAAGAAAGAAAGAGAGAGCAGGGAGAGAGAGAGAGAGAGAGAGAGAGAGAGAGAGAGAGAGAGAGAAGAAGAAGAAGAAGAAGAAGAAGAAGAAGAAGAAGAAGAAGAAGAAGAAGAAGAAGAAGAAGAGGCAGAGAAGGGGAAAGAGAGAGAAGGAGGGGCATTGCCTTTAATTTTAAAGAAAATGTCATAACAAAGGTAAAGATGGGAGGTAAGCCAAGTGGATTCTGGGAATATAGTAGCTGTTGTCTTGGTAATAGGTCATGCTGTCGCCTATGTGATATCATCGGTTTGGGAGGTCCTGGTGCCAACATACCACCCTTGTTGTTATTATAAAGCAAAGGAAAGAAAAGGGGAGGAGGAGATCTTCCTTCTGAGCCCAGTGGAGGCTGCTAAGGCCTCCGGACTGCTCTCCACACCACAGGACCTCAGGATCACTGGTGAATGGAACTCAACATAAGCTTCAAGAATCACAGAGGGTTTTGTGTCTGCAGGAACAGGGACAAGGAAACCTGCCCGACCAGAGGCTGGGATCTGTTCCAGCCAGGGCCACCCTCATCATGTTCCATCTGAGCCCAGAGGAAGCTGCTAAGGGCTCCAGAGTGCTCTCCACTCCTCAGGTCCTCAGGATCACCTCGGGATCAAGGGACCCCTACCACACCTAGGACCTCCTGGTCACCTTAGAGCACGTGAGCAATAGAAGCAACAGAGCTTCTTGGTCAGGGTCCTGTCAGGCCTTAAACCTCAGCCAAGAGGCAGAGCTGAGACCCAGACCCCTGGGCACATTCCTTGTCAGAGGAGAGTCAGCCTTCTGGGAGGGTTCTGACCCCAGAACTCAGGAGGTGGATCAGAGCTCCAGACTGCTGGACAACTGCCATGCAAGATAAGAGCTTGCCTGCAGAGAGTGCTCTGACCACTGGAACTCAGGTCAGAGTTAGACTCCCAGGAGTGCTGAAAGAGGCTAACAGAATCACAGGAGGATCAAGCTCCAACCAGAGACAGCTTGAACATTAATATCAGAGATTTCCAGATGGCGAAAGGCAAACACAAGAATCTTACTAACAGAAACCAAGAACACTGGGCATCATCAGAACCGAGTATGCCCACAGTGATGAGTCCTGGACACCCCAACACACCTGAAAAGCAAGACACAGATTTTAAATCGTATCTCATGAAGATGGTAGAAGATTTTAAGAAGGGAATTAATAACTCACTTGAAGAAATACAGGAAAACACTGCTAAACAGATAGAAGCCCTTAAAGAGGAAGTAAAAAATCCCTCAAGGAATTACAGGAGAATACTGCTAAACAAAGAGAAGCCCTTAAAGAGGAAATACAAAAATCCCTCAAGGAATCACAGGAGAACACTGCCAAACAGATAGAAGCCCTTAGAGAACTACAGGCAAACACTGCTAAATAGGCAGAAGAAACACAAAAATCCCTTAAAGAATTACAGGAAAACACAGCCAAATAGGTGATGGCACAAAACAACCCAAGATCTACAAATGGAAGTAGAAACAATAAAGAAAACCCAAAGGGAGACAACTCTGGAGAAAGAAACCCTAGGAAAGAAATCAGGAACCATACATGTGAGCATCAGCAACAGAATACAAGAGATGGAAGAGAGAATCTCAGGTGCAGAAGATTCCATAGGGAACATGGACACAACAATCAAAGAAAATGCAAAACACAAAAAGATCCTAACTCAAAACATCCAGAAAATCCAGGACAAAATGAGAAGACCAAACTTACATATAATAGAGTAGATGAAAATGAAGTTTTTCAACTTAAAGGGCCAGCAAATATCTTCAACAAAATTATAGAAAACTTCCCATACCTAAAGAAAGAGATGTCCATGAACATACAAGAAGCTTACAGAACTTGAAATAGACTGGACCAGAAAAGAAGTTCCTAATAACACATAATAATCAGAACAACAAATGCACTAAATAAAGACAGAATATTAAAAGCAGTAAGGAAAAAGGTCAAGTAACATATAAAGGCAGGCCTATTAGAATTACTTCAGACTTCTCAGCAAAAACTATGAAAGCCAGAAGATCCTGGAGAGATATCATACATACCCTAAGAGAACACAAATGCCAGTCCAGGCTACTATACCCAGCAAAACTCTCAATTACCATAGATGGAGAAACCAAAGTATTCCATGACAAAACCAAATTCACACAATATCTTTCCATGAATCCAGCACTTCAAAGGATAATATCAGGAAAACACCAACACAAAGATAGAAACTACACCCTAGAAAAAACAAGAAAGTAATCCTTTAACAAAACTAAAAGAAGACAGCCACAAGAACAGATTCCCAACTTTAACAACAAAAATGACAAAAAGAAACACTTAATTTTCTTTGATTTCTCTGAACATCAATGGACTCAATTTCCCAAATAAAAAGACATAGACCAAGAGACTGACTACACAAACAGGACCCAACATTTTGCTGTTTACAGAAAACCCACCTCAGAGACAAAGACAGACACTATCTCAGAGTAAAAGGCTGGAAAACAATTTTCCAAGCAAATGGTCCAATGAAAGAACCTGGAATATAATAATATCCAATAATGTAATATCTCATAAAATAGACTTCCAACCCAAGGTTATCAAAAAGACAAGGAGGGGCACTTCATATTCATCAAAGGTAAAATCTACCAAGATGAACTCTCAATTCTAAATATCTATGCTCCAAATGCAAAGGCAGCCACATTCATTAAAGAAATTTTAGTAAAGCTCAAAGCACACATTGCACTTCACGTAATAATAGTGAGAGACTTCAACACACCACTCTTACCAATGGACAGATCCTGGAAACAGAAACTAAACAGAAACACATGGACACTAACAGAAGTTATAAAACAAATGGATTTAACAGACATCTACAAAATATTTTATCCTAAAACAAAAGGATGTACCTTTTTTGCAGCACCTCATGGTACCTCCTCCAAAATTGACCATATAATTGGTCACAAAACAGGCCTCAACAGATACAAAACTATTGAAATTATTCCATGCATCCTATCCTATCATCATGGACTAAGGCTTATATTCAATAACAGCATAAATAATAGAAAGCCAACATTCACGTGGAAACTGAATAAAACTCTACCTAATGATACCTTGGTAAAGGAAGAAGTAAAGAAATAAATTAAAGACTTTTTAGAGTTAAATGAAAATGAAGGCACAACATACCCAAACTTATGGGACACAATGAAGGCAGTCCTAAGAGGAAAACTCATAGCCCTGAGTGCTTCCAAAAAGAAACTAGAGAGAGCATACATTAGCAGCCTGACAGCACACCTAGAAGCTCTAGAATGAAAGGAATCAAATTCACCCAAGAGGAGTAGATGGCAAGAAATAATCAAACTCAGGGGTGAAATCAACCAAGTAGAAACAAAAAGAACTATTCAAAGAATCAACCAAACCAGAAGCTGGTTCTTTGAGAAAATCAACAAGATAGATAAACCCTTAGCCAGACTAACTAGAGGGCACAAGGGGAGTATCATAATTAACAAAATCAGAAATGAAAAAGGAGACATAACAACAGATCCTGAGGAAATCCAAAACAGCATTAGATCCTACTACAAAAGTCTGTACTCAACAAAACTGGAAAACCTGGATGAAATGGAAGATTTCCTATACAGATACCAGGTACCAAAGTTAAATCAGGATCAGATTAACAATCTTAACAGTCCCATTTCCGCTAAAGAAATAGAAGCAGTCAAAAAAACAAACAAAAAAAAAAAAACAAAAAAAAAAAACAAAAACAAAACAAACAAAAAAAAAGGACAGGGCCAGAGGGGTTTAGTGCAGAGTTCTATCAGACCTTCAAAGAAGACCTAATTGCAACTCTCCTCAAACTATTCCACAAAATAGAAACAGAAGGTACTCTGCCCAATTCATTCTTTGAAGCCACATTTACTCTGATACCTAAACCACATAAAGACACAACAAAGATAGAGAACTTCAGACTAATTTCCCTTATGAATATCAATGCAAAAATACTCAATAAAATCCTTGCAAACCGAATCCAAGAACACATCAAAACAATCATCCATTATGACCAAGTAGGCTCCATCCCAGGGATGCCGAGACGGTTTAATACACAGAAATCCTTCAACATAATCCACTATATAAACAAACTCAAAGATGAAACCACATGATCATCTTATTAGATGCCGAGAAAGCATTTGACAAAATCCAATACCCCTTCATGATAAAAGTCCTGGAAAGATCAGGAATCCAAGGCCCATACCTAAACATAATAAAAGCAATATTCAGCAAACCAGTAGCCAACATCAAAGTAAATGGAGAGAAGCTGGAAGCAATCCTACTAAAATCAGGGACAAGACAAGGCTGCCCACTTTCTCTCTACCTATTCAATATAGTACTTGAAGTCCTAGCCAGAGCAATTCAACAACAAAAGGAGATCAAGGGGATACAAATTGGAAAGGAAGAAGTCAAAAGATCACTATTTGCAGATGATATGATAGTATATAGGAGTGACCCTAAAAATTCCACCAGAGAATTCCTAAATGTGATAAACAGCTTCAGCGAATTAGCTGGATATAAAATTAACTCAAACAAATCCTTTATCTACACAAAGGATAAACAGGACAAGAAAGAAATTAGGGAAACAACACCCTCCATAATATTCACAAATAATATAAAATACCTTGGTGTGACTTTAACTAAGGAAGTGAAAGATCTGTAAGACAAGAACTTCAAGTCTCTGAAGAAAGAAATTAAAGAAGATCTCAGAAGATGGATAGATCTCCCATACTCATGGATTGGCAGGACTAATATAGTCAAAATGCTATCCTGCCGAAAGCAATCTACAGATTCAATGCAATCCCCATCAAAATTCCAACTCAATTCTTCACTGAGATAGAAAGGGTAATTTGCAAATTCACCTGGAATAACAAAAACTCTAGTATAGCAAAAACTATTCTCAACAATAAAAGAACTTCTGGTGGAATTACCATACTTGACCTCATGCTGTACTACAGAGCAATTGTGATAAAAACTGCATGGTACTGGTACAGTGACAGGCAGGTAGATCAATGGAATAGAATTGAAGACCCAGAAATGAACCCATACACCTTTGGTCACCTTATCTTTGACAAGGGAGCTAAAACCATCCAGTGGAAAAAAGACAGCATTTTCAACAAATGGTGCTGGAACAACTGGTGGTCAACATGTAGAAGAATGCGGATTGATCCATTCTTATCTCCTTGTACAAAGCTCAAGTCTAAGTGGATCAAAGAACTCCACATAAAACCATAGACACTGAACTTTTACAGAGGAGAAAGTGGGGAAAACCCTTGAAGATATGGTCACAGAGGTAAAATTCCTAAATAGAACAGCAATGGCCTATGCTGTAAGATAAAAAATTGACAAATGGGACCTCATAAAATTGCAAACCTTCTGTAGGGCAAAAGATACTGTCAATAATACAAAAAGTCCATGAACAGATTGGGAAAGAATTTTTACCAATCCTAAATCTGACAGGGACTAATATCCAATATATACAAAGAGCTCAAGAAGCTGAACTCCAGAAATTCAAATAGCCCCATTAAAAAATGGGGTACAGAGCTAAACAAAAAATTATCAACTGAGGAATACTGAAAGGCTGAGAAGCACTTGAAAAAATGTTCAACATCCTTAATCATCAGGGAAATGCAAATCAAAACAACCCTGAGATTCCACCTCACACCAATCAGAATGGCTAGGATCAAAAATTCCTTGATCAGATGCTGGTGAGGATGTGGACTAAGAAGAACACTCCTCCATTTCTGGTGGGATTGAAAGCTGGTACAACCACTCTGGAAATCAGTCTGGCAGTTCCTTGAAAAACTGGACATAGTACTCCTAATTGATCAAGCAATACCTCTCCTGGGCATATACACAGAAGATATTACAACTGGTAATAAGGATATATGCTCCACTATGTTCTTAGCAGATTTATTTATAATAGCCAGAAGCTGGAAAGAACCCAGATGTTCCTCAACAGAAGAATGGATACAGAAAATGTGGTACATTTACACAATGGAGTATTACTCAGCTATTAAAAACAATGAATTTATGAAGTTCTTGTGCAAATGGATGTATCTGGAGGTTATCATCTGAGTGAGGTAACCCAATCACAAAAGAAGTCACTTGACATACACTCACTGATAAGTGTATATTAGCCCAGAAACCTAGAATACCCAAGATACAACTTCCAAAACATGTGAAAATCAAGAAGGAAGACCAATGTGTAGATACTGCATTCCTCCCTAGAATAGGGAATAAAATATCCATGGAAGGAGTTGCAGAATGTTTGGAGCTAATATGAAAGGATGGACCATCCAGAGACTGCCCCACCCGAGGTTCCACCCCATAATCAGCCACCAAATGCAGACACTACTGCATATGCCAGCAAGATTTTGCTGAAAGTACCCTGATATAGCTCCTGTGAGGCTTTGTCAGTGCCTGGAAAATACAGACGTAGATGCTCACAGTCATCTATTGGATGGAACATAGGGTCCCCAATGGAGGAGCTAGAGAAAGTACCCAATAGCAGAAGGGGTCTGCCATCCTATAGGTGGAACAACAATATGAACTAATCAGAACCCTCAGAGCTTGTGTCTCTAGCTGCATATGTATTAGAAGATGGCCTAGTCAGCCATTATTGGGAAGAGAGGCCCCTAGGTCTAGCAAACTTTATATGCCCCAGTACAGGGTAATGCCAGGGCCAAGAAGTGGGAGTGGGTGGGTAGGGGAGCAGGGTGGGGGGGTATAGGGGAGTTTTGGGATAGCATTAGAAATAAAGAAAATATCTAATAAAAATAAAAGAAAAAAAGAAAAAAGGAGGGGGGAGCTGATGGTGAAAATTGAATGAAGGTGTTGTGTCTCTTAAGCTGCTTCCTGCTGTCTAGGGGCATAGTTCATTTTGAGGTGTAGCTGGCTTTCACCATCAGGATACATGGTAAACATTTGCATCAGGTTCCTCTGTGGACAGCAGCTCTTCTGTGAGCAGAGGCTGGTAATCCTGTAACAGGAGCTGATTAATAGTTTGGTTAGAAATGTTTTGTATTTGTCATTGAAGGAATGTAGAAACAAGATTAATGAGGCAGGGAACAAATAATAACCCCAGGAAGACAACCAGGAAAGGTGTAAGGAAAGGGAGTATCCACTTCCATATAGGATTTTTGAAAATCCCAGAACTGGAGGTCTCATGGGCTCTAAAGTTCTTTATGTCTGACTGTAGCTCCTGGATTTTATTTCTTACTATCCCAGATTGGTTGACATAGAAATAGCATTCTTCTTGGAGGAACAGGCAAAGACCACCTTATTTAGCTGTCAGGACATCTAGCCCCCATTGGTTGTGAAGCACCACAGCTGCCAAAGAATCTATCTGTTTCTGGATAGTTAGCACAGTTTCAGTCATTTCTTGAAGATCTGTTTTAAACTGGGAAGTGAATGTATTATATTGGGCCATGGAGTCATGGCATCATTGGAGTCAGGGTAGCTGACAAAGGGTGAGGTAAGGTTACTTGGCAGTATCACCAGAGACACTGTAAGTGACAATTGTGAATTAGTTCTAGAGGGTACACATCTTCCAGAACTCAACAGAGCATGGTCCTGTTAGGGTCAACATGTATGAAGAAGAGTCATTTTTTAGGTGGAGGAATGAAAGGTTTGAGGTGAGACAGATGGACTCAATGATAGAGTCCCTTGAGTTTAGAAGCTGTAGGGGTCATGGGGATTACCTTAAAAGGGCCCTGTCATTTGGGAGAGAGGGGTGAGGATCAATAATCTAGAGGGAATAGAAGGACTTGGTCTCCAATGTTGACAGGCAGTGGATAGGAGATAGTGTGTGGCCATGGTAGATGGTGGTCAGCAAAGTTCCATAGGAGAGAACGGAGGTGGTAAAGTAATGGGGTGAGTAGATGGTCTGGGAGGGGAGAGCATTTAGGTGAAAGACCATGATGTGAAGAGGTCATTTGGGGAAAGCTCATAGCCTGAAAAGAGCCAGAGGTAGGAGTTTTACCCAATCAAGGTGACGTTCTTATGACAGTTTAACAAGAGTGGTTTCTAAAGAGTTGTTAGTTCTTTCTACCTTACCTGAATATTGATGGTGGTAAGGAATATCAAAATGCCAGGGGATGTCTAAGGTCTTAGATACAATTTGAGAAACATGGGAAGTAAATTCAGGACCATTGTCTGATTGAAGAAAGGCTAGGACACCAAACCGGGGGATGATCTCTCAGAGGAGATCAGAGACTGTCTGAGCCCTTTTGGTAGTTGTGGGAAATGCCTCTACCTACCCAGAGAAGGTGTCCACCTAGACCAGGAGGTGCTTGGTATGTCTGATGGTGTGAATGATTGGAAGGTGAGTGTGGAATCTTCTATTAGAGCTACCCAAAGAGAAAGAACCCAGGAGTGAGGTAGAGTCTGTAAGCCTTTATATGTTAGGAGCTGTAGCAAGTTATGAGAAGACAGTTATAGATGACCCAAAGGCTGTTTTTTTTTTTTTTTTTTTTTTTTTTTTTTTTTTTTTTTTTTTTTTTTTTTTTTTTTTTTGATTATCAATTAAGGAGTTCAGTGGCTGTTAAGGTACGGATAAAAGGTGCCCACACCTGAATGGTTAGATCTAGTTTGTTTGTTTGTTTGTTTGTTTGTTTGTTTGTTTGTTTGTTTGTTTTTTGACAAGTATGCTATGGGTGCAAAAGAAGGTCCCAGTTAATGACCTAAAACTCCAAGGGCAAGTCCCTCTTTTTCAGTTACATAGAGGGAAAAAGGACAAGTCGGGTCAGGGAGATGTAAAGCTGGGGCCTTAAGGAGAGCATGTTGGAGCCTTTGAAAGGGCTTGGTAATAGGTTTGAGAAGAGGTTCCTGGGTGGGGTCTAACACTGCTTCTTATAAGGGACGAAAAAGGAGGGAAAAGGAACCCATGAACATAAAAAACTAGCTATTTTTAGGAATGATAAAATCTCTTCCTTTGTAGAAGGAACATTTTGAGACTGAATCAGATTCCTTCTATCTAAGGTAATAGCCTTGTGATTGTTAGCCCCAAATAGATGACCTGAGAGGTGGGCAGTTGGACTTTAGAAGGTGAGACACTGTAGCCTCAACTAGAGAGGAAATTTAGAAGAGCAGAGGTGTCAGCTTGGTTAATTTCTAGAGAGGGGCTACAGAGAAGGACATCAGCTATGTAAAGTATGATCTTAGATTTAGGGAGAGGCAGAGATAATAATTCAGAAGCTAGGGCCTGACCAAATAGGTGTGGGCTGTCCCAGAATCCTTGAGGTAGAACAGTCCATGTAAGTTGGGTAGAAAATTGGGTATCAGGATCTGCCCAGGTAAAGGCACATATGTTTTGTGACTGGGTATTGAGAGGGATAGAGAAAAATGCATCCTTGAGGTCTAAGACTGAGAAATGAGAAGTCCCTGAGGGGATAGTGGAAAGAAGTGTGTAAGGGTTAGCCACAACAGGATGAAGAGGAACCACTGCAGAATTAATGCACCTGAGGTCTTGAACCAGGCAATAGGTACCATTAGGTTTCTTAACTGCTAGTATAGCAGTGTTAAAGGCAGAAGAAGTAGGGTAAGGAGTTTTTTTCTTAAAAGATCAGAAATAATAGGCTTAAGTCCCCTGAGGCTCTGGAGAGAGAGAGGGTATTGAGCTTGGGTTATGTGCTTGGTAGAGTCCAGTAATTAGATGACAACAGGAGAATGGTGTTTAGTAACAGAGGGATTCTGGATGTCCCAGACACAGGGATCTACCTGAGAAGATGGTAAGGAAATAACATGGCAATGTTAGTAGGTTGGCTGGCTAGAAGAAGGAGGAGAGGAACTGTTGGTGAACTAGGGTTTAGGCAAATGTGAAGAGCAAAGGAAATAGATGCTCCCAGACTAGCTAGAGCTAGGGACAGAACATGTTTTAGGAATCGTTGAGACATACACCTCTAAAAATGCAACTAAGTGGTGGGGTCTGGTGAAAGAAGTAAAGCCGTCTACCTACTCCAACATTAGAAAAGTGAGAAGGAAAAGTGAGTCCCCCAAACTGTCAGGACCAAGTAAATGGCTCTAGTGTCCAAGAGGAAGGAGATAGGCCACCCACATACCACTATATCTACCTGGGGCTCACTGCTAGTTATGGCAGTGGTTGGATCAGGTGAGCTCAGGCCTTGTCAGTAGGACATAGCCAAGCCTAGGAGATTAATTGGAGGGTTATCTGGGGGTGATGTCCCTCTGTTCTATCGCCTGGTTCAAGACCTCAGGAGCATTAATTCTGCAGTGGTTCTTCTCTATCCTGTTGTGGCTAACCCTTACACACTTCATTCCACTATTCCCTCAGGGACTTCTCATTTCTCAGTCTTAGACCTCAAGGATGCAATTTTCTCTATCCCTCTGCAATTGACAGCCCAATGTCCCTCTTGATGGTACCTAAGGCATGGCCCCATTGGCTTGCAGAAGTTAGGGCAGCCTTTTGTCTAGTGACCTTGCTGACCACATTTGTAGCAGGTACTTGGTGGTCTCTGAGTCTAACAAGACCAGGAGTCAGGGACAGTGGCTGGGGCTGGTTGAAGAGCCTCCACCAGTGTCTTAGTCAGGGTTTCTATTCCTGCACAAACATCACGACAAAGAATCAAGTTGGGGAGGAAAGGGTTTATTCGGCTTACACTTCCATACTGCTGCTAATCACCAAAGGATGTCAGGACTGGAACTCAAGCAGGTCAGGAAGCAGGAGCTGATGCAGAGGCCATGGAGGGATGTTCTTTACTGGCTTGCTTCCCCTGGTTTTCTCAGCTTGCTCTCTTGTAGAACCCAAGACTACCAACCCAGAGATGGCACCACCCACAAGGGGACCTTCTCCCTTGGTCACTAATTGAGAAAATGCCTTACAGCTGGAGCTTGTGGAGTCATTTCCCCAACTGAAGCTCCTTTCTCTGTGATAACTCCAGCCTTTGTCAACTTGACACAAAACTAGCCAGTACAACCAGCATATAGTATTTTTGTTTGTAGACTTTCTCATCTCTCCCACAGTACACTTTGAAAGCCAGCACTAAGACTTCTGCCTGTGGATTTATGGGTCCCCTCTCCAGCTTTTTAAGTTTAGCTCTTATGTTAGGGTAGCTCTGAGAAATAAGTAGGTCACCAGAAGTTGCTTATGTTCTGGGTTTTCAGGGTCCAGATTGGTATGCTGTAATAAAGCCTTTGTGAGGTGTCCTAAAATTTGAGATGGATTTTCCTGTTTATCCTGGACAACCTCTTTGAGTTTTTCAAAATTTACTGGTTTTAAGGCTGCCTTTCTTAGGCCTGCCAAAAAGCATGTAATAAACCTGTCTCTGTCTTAAAATACAACCTGTGGAATTATAATCCCATCGAGGATTCTGGTGAGGCACTGTCTCTGATCCGACTGGATATGCTCTATCTGTTTGATGAATTTTGTCTGCATGTGTTCTCACTTGCTCCCAGACTTGCCTGTGTTCCTCAGGAAGTAAGTTTTTAGTAAGTATCATATGTACATCATGGAAAGTCAAGCTGTAAGACTGTGTAATATATTGAAACTCTTGAATAAAAGTGGAGGAGTTAGAGGTATAAGGACCCAGCCTCTTTTTTTATCTGAAAGTTTACTCAGCAAGAAAGGAATGTTGTACTCTTTTGACAAGGCCATCTATCCTAGCAACTTCTCTTAGAGGAAGAATGGTTGCTGGGTCAGGTGTCCCTGGGGGAAGGACTTTGAGATTTGGCTGTGACTTTAGAGAGAGTTATAGGAGGGAGGGAGGTAAGTGCTAATGTAGAATGTTTGGAGGGACCTGCGGCTGGCGCAGAAGAAGGGGAGGTAGAGGTAGCAGGCTCTGGGGTATCCCAGTGAGAAGGAGAAACTGAGGCAGAAGTTTGTTTTTTTGGTGGTGCGGGAACAGGTCTGTGAAGAAAAGGAGGTAGTTGGTTAGCTGGATCTAGCACTGTAGCGTCATCTGGTGAAGGTTGTATAGGTTTCTTGGCTAAGAGAAGTTGGGTTGGAGAACAAGGAGAACACATGGAAGGATTGGAGCCAAGATAGATGAATGATTGAATATAGAGAACCTTTTTCCATTTACCAGTTCTCTGTCAGTATGTATTGAGATCCCTTAAAATAATTGGATCTAGGGTATCATTAAGTGGCCATTTGGAACTATTATCTAGCTGATACTGAATCCAGACTTCATTGCAGAGGTATATTAATTTTGATGCCTTCAAGTCAGGTGTTGTAGCTTCAAAGATTTGAGATTTTCCAGGAGACATCCCAGTAGGGTGCCTGGAGGTACATCCAAAGACAACATAGCACCCATTTGGGAGGTTATTGGATCATTCCTATCGGCATCCTGAGAACAATCCATTAACAAAAAAAACAAAAAACAAAAAACAAAAAAAAACAAAAAGAAGAAGAAGAAAAAAAAAATGAAAAAGAAACCAGCCATGCTTGAATGCTTGAGACCCAAGTTGTCATGAGGGCTTCTAGTGGCCACCCAGTAAGCCCCAGGCTTATTGTGGAAAGTGCTCTATCTGGATCCAGGGATTTTTAACGGCTACAAGAGCCTAGAAGGGGAGGGAAGCAAGAGCAGCTTTCTAGGGAAAGGTCACCCAAATGGTTGATGTCCTTAACTCATATGTCAGCTGGAGGTGTGACTGTAAAATGTCAACCCCTTAGCCCCAGAAAGGCTGGCCAGGCCTTATCTGGGAAATTAGAGGCCCTCCAGCCGACCGGCCCTACCAATTAATATGCCATTGTCTGTGTGAGAATTCTAGCAACCTCTTAAATAGAAGTGTGGAACTGAGTGGGCTTGGTGTGGGGTTCCGCAGAAGTCAGGCCTGCAAGATGGTCCAGGGCAGCACAGCTCATGTGGTTGAAGGTCATATATACCACAGTGGTGGCAGCAGTGGCAGCGGCAGCAGCAGGTCATGTGGTGAAAGCAGCTGGGTGCCCATAGTGGGCTGGCGGAGAGAACTGGCCCGGTCCGCTGGTGGTGGTGGCCATAGCCACTCTGAGCAGCAATGGCAACCGAGCTCTGTTACCTACCGCAGCCGTGACCACAGGCCATGAAGTCCCGGCCCACGCTGCAGTTTCACAGCCTCCATTTTATTAGGAGAGACAGGTGGCAGCAGAAAGAGAGGAAAGGGAGAAAAGAGAAAGAGAGCGAGGAGGAGAAGAGGAAGAGGTGGCTGCAGAAAGCGAAGGGGAAAAGAGAGAGAGGGAGGGGCATTCCCCTTAGTTATATGGGAAATGACTTAATGCAGGCAAAGGTGGGAGGTGAGCCAAGTGGATTCTGGGAATAGAGTAGCTGTTGTGTTGGTAACAGGTCTGTAGGTCGTGCTGTCACCTATCTGATGTAGGAGGTGTAGGAGGTCTTGATGCCAACAGTCATGGTGTCTCTTCGCAGCAATGAAAACCCTAACTAAGCCAACTACCCATTATATAATAGTGTATCAGTGCATTTTATGTGACTATATTAATATATCACGATACATAAACAGACTGGTATCTATCTACACTCAGAGCAAAAATGTTACCCCTATATACTAAGATAACTGTAGGAAAGCAAATATGTAATACTATTTACAATGGAACTAACTACTAAAGTATAGGAACATCAAAAGATCTACTGAAGATAAGTGATGAATTGTAACACCTTCAAATAATGGAATCATACGCTATAATGAAAACAAAATACAGCTGTAAGTATCAACGTGGATGGATATTGCCAAAATGTTGTATTAGTCAGATTGCCATCACTTAAATACTTGAGATAATCTCTAAACAGTAAAAGGGTCAGATTGGTTCATGATTTTTAAGAGTCTCAGTCTGTGACTGTACTGCCTTTCGATTTAATGGAGGCTGAGCATCATGGCAGAGCACATAAAAGAACAAGAGATAGAAAGGGGATGGAGTCCAATTGTCCCTTCCATAGTGCACCCTGCCAGTTGAAGAGACCTCCCAGGATTCCTTCTGTAGGTTCCATCTCCTCAGTGATGCAGGGCTGAGGATCAAGTCTCTGCCAACTGGAGCTTAGGGAGCTCCTGTGATCAAGCTGCAGATTACTTCACAGGGGCAAAGAGTAAATCACACAGTTCTACACGGAGGGACTCCATCTGCACAGAAAACAGAACACTTACATCGATGTATTATTAATTTCCAAATGGAGCACAGTGGTTACTTTTGACAGGAGAAGGGCTACAATGAAATCTACAGTGATCAGACAGAAAATTTCAAAGGGAATATTTTATTAATTCTTTGTTTTCCTTAAAATAGGTAGCTGGGATCTGGAATTTCTCCTGCTGATTCCTTCCTTAGTTTTCATACTTTCAAAAATGCCTCATTCATATGTGCCCAGCATGTCTTAACAAGGAAGCTTCAAGAGAGTTCCATATTTATCCGCAGAGATACCGGACAGAGAGCCTATTGTTTTTCTCATTGTTTCCTATCTCTTTGGATTGCTTAAAAATGCCCCACTCAGCAAACAAGCTGTGAGTGAAAGCCTTGGAGAGAAGCCGCAAATCAGAAATGCAAAATGCCTTCTCTGATTAATTTATGAAAACGAAGTTTCCAGCCTGCAAGAACCAGGGGCAAAACAAAACAATAACTCACCAGGGGTCCATGAGCCCTGCAGTGTAGCGTTTGGCCATGTGTGACTATTTATCACTTTGGGTCTCAAATCTGAATGATATCCATCATGCTGCTTGTGAGGGTGCCAAGTGAATATAAATCACCCTTTCCGGGCATCAATAGGCCTCCTTCTGCCAAGTGATTTGATAGTTCTTTTATTTTAAAACACTTAAGATGGATTATAAAATGAAAGCATACATTTTGGAACTGTTTAGAAAAAAATCAATTCAAGCTACATTTAAGGACAAAGAGAAATCCTTCTGTTGTTTCTGGTGACTTGTCTTATTTGATAGAACAGTCCCATGGCGAAGCAAACATTCACCCAAGGACAATTTAACTACTTGTGGCTTACCCACTGACTGTGGCTTGGTGTTCACACATCCCCACCTGCCTCACTAACTCTAGCCACTGGAGAGAGCACAGAATCTTCCTGCATCATCCACCACCCCCTGAAAACGGATCCTCAAAAGCCCTGGGTAATCTTTATAGTTTACAGGAATTGGATTTCTTTGTTTTGCAGAAATTGCCAAAAGTGTTGGGAATCAAAGTTCAGAGAACAGAGGATTTTCAAAGGAAGCAGAGCCAGTGTGGCTCATGCACAGAGATGGCTACAGCAGACACACCTGTGTTATGTGATGGATCCCTGAGGTACCGTGGACACCAAGGTCCCAGGGTGGACATAATGCATGGGGAATGTGAGATTCCTTAGGGACCTCAGCCACTCTGGGAGGGCAGCTAAGTCACTGCTGTCCCCTAACTACCAGCTGAAATAAGATAACCACAAGTCCCTCCTGAGGTCAGTGTGACAGATCAACAGAGCACACAGTATTGTGACACACGACACCATTCAACAAATCAATCGGAAAGCCAGAGCAGAAAGCATCCGTGGGAGAACAACTTCATATGTTTTAAGGTCACAACTGAGTATCAGTTAGAGGCATGGGCTTTTGAATCAAGCTAAACTTAAATCAATATAGTCAAACCTAAATCTAAATCACAGAGTGTCCATTTCTTAGATATATGGCATACATAATTTTCAGAAAATGATTTAAATCCTTAGGACTCCTCAATTGAAAAATGGGGGTAGATGATATATTTATTGCTTTGCTATAATAACCATATAGCAGGGTGCTATTAAAACTTAATTTGCAAGGAATTTAAATGTCAATGACAACAAAGTTCTTTTAAATTAAGGCTTACTTCATATATAGGTGAGGTCCGTGTGGTAAAGCAGAAGGACTATGAAGAGCTGACATGGACAAGCAGGCTTCTGTCCCTGCTGTCAGAAGCCAATGAGAAGGGGAAGCATGTCTTCCCTAACTCCCTTGCCCAGGTAGAAAAACAGCTCTGCTTTCTCTAAACTATGAATATGGGCAAGTTACTGGAACTTTCATTGTCTCTTTTTAAAATTCTTTTATTATTATTATTCCCATCCACCCTCTGACTGGTCCACATCCCACACCTCCTCCCCACCCCCTGTTTCCCCACCCCTCAAGCCACCTGACTTCTAAATTACCTGGGGCCTCCGGTCTCTTGAGGGTTAGGTGCATCATCTCTGAATGAACACAGACCTGGAAGTCCTTTACTGCATGTGTGTTGGGAGCCTCATATCAGCTGATATATTCTGCCTGTTTGGTGGTCCAGTGTTTGAGAGATCTTAGGGATCCATATTAATTGAGACTACTTGTCCTCCTATAGGATTGCCCTTTTCCTCAGCTTCTTTCGCCCTTCCCTAATTCAACAACAGAGGTCGGAAGCTTCTGTCCATTGGTTGGATGCAAATATCTGCATCTGCTTGTTGGGTCTTCTGGAGTGCAGTCATACTGGGTCCCTTTTTGTGAGCACTCCATAGTCTCAGTATCAGTGTTAGGCCTTGGGACCTCCACTTGACCTAGATACCACTTTGGGCCTGTGGCTGGACCTTCTTTTCCTCAGGCTCCTCTCCATTTCCATCCCTGTAATTCTTCAGACAGGAACAATTATGGGTCAGAGTTGTGACTGTGGGATGGCCTCCCTCTCCCTCATTTGATGCCTTGTCTTCCTGCTGGCTTTACAAGTTCCCTCTCCATACTGTCTGGCATTTCATCTAAGGACCCTCTGTTTGAGTCCTGAGAGTCTCTTACCTCCCAGGTTTCTGGTGCATTCTGGAGGGTTCCCTCTTTGGCTCTTTATAATAAAAGTTGATTCAAGGTATTGAAGACATAAAATGTATAAACGTTAAAAACATTCTCTAAAGAAATGAATATAGACTTAAAAATATTAAATTAGGTCTCTGGTTTCTGAAATCTAAGTCATTGTTAACTCTAGGTTAAATTTACTTTTGTACTTTAAATCATGCTGATAACCAAATATGTGTAATTCATGATTTTTGTTTCAAAAGGAACATTGATATTTGAAAATTCATTCTGTCCCAGATTTCTTGAAGTGTGAGTAACAAAAGAGCAGAGGAGTAGGAAGTGAAAAGGGAGAGAGAGAGAGAGAGAGAGAGAGAGAGAGAGAGAGAGAGAGAGAGAATACTGACATGGTGTATGTGAAGGATTATACATTTTTATCTTTTGTGTGTGTGTGTGTGTGTGTGTGTGTGTGTGTGTGTGTGTGTATGTGTGTGTGTTTGGAGTCTTAGATAACTCAGCAGATTCAGTCTGTAGTATCTTGTAGCTAATGGCCATCCTGTACACAGTAGGATTCCAGCTGCCCCATCCTCCTTAAATAACACCACACACAATCCGAGCATCATGCCCTCATCTCCTCTCATCCCTATTTCCTGAAGAGCCACCATTTGCCTCTCAGCTTCTGTGAGTCAGATTTTTCTTGCCCTTGAGATCATGCAGTATTAGTCTTTCTCTACCTGACTTTTTCACTTCACATGAGTCCCTGAAGGGCTACCATGTTGTCAGACTGATGGGATCAATGTAACAGATGAACACCGTGGTCACTGGGTTTGTCATTATTTCTATCTAAGTCCTATAAACAAATATTGACATGTTCCATCCTAGAAAATGTCTCCTCTGGAGAAAATATGAAGCATGGTAGTTGTGCTTCTCTTTACCGCTCCTCAGACTATGATAGGCCTAAATGACTGGACAGAGCTCAAAGGACAGGTAGTTCCTAAAGATGGGGTGTGTAAGGGTGGAGGGATGGCTCAGCACTTAGGAGCTCTGGCTGCTAGAGGACCAACCTGGATTCAGTTCTTAGAACCCACTTGGCAGCTAGTATGTCCCCAAATTTCTGTTACAGAGGATTTGGAACTCCCTCTTCTGACCTCTACAGGCACCAGACACTCATATCCATGCAGGCAAGCACTCAAATACATATAATAAAAATAAACAAATCTAAAAGAACAAAATAAAAGTGCTCACAGTGGAGAGGAAGCATCTTGGAGTTCCTCTAGGAAGTACAGCTAGCAGTTCTTGTCCCTTCTCAGTCACCTGGTGTGCTTTAGAGGAAAAATGTTAGTTTGCCTTTTGGTCTCTGCTAATCTTTCCCCTCCACCTCAGATCTACCTTCACACCCAGCTGAGGTGTATGCATGACCAGCTAAATTTGTCCTACCATGTTTGGATTAACACGTTGTTATTGTCAACTTCATGTTCTTTTAAAATCTGGCACATTTTGTTCACATGGAAACACGGAGGTATGATGAATAATACATTAGAAAAAAAAAACTTACCTACCTATTCACAGAACCTAAGAATATCATCTGCTTCTGTCTAGAAGCTTGATGGAGCCCTTAGGGGCCAATGGTAGATCAGTTTCATCTATCTGGATCAAGGGATCTATTTTGGTCTTCCCCTTTAGGGATGGAAAATCTAACACTACATCGTGTGCTTCACATGGCTCCATCTCTATAATTTTAAGTGAAAGTATTGACTGTGAAAACTTCTAGGTTTGCAAAATTTCAGATCTACCTACAACTGGCCTTCTTTCCCAAGCATAGTTGCATGGCAAGTATTGGTCAGGTCTCAGATCAGAGCTCACCAGAGTCTTACAATGTGACCAAAAGCACTTCTGTTCCCAGGGAACATGCTTCCTCTCCAATCAGAGGCAAGAAACTCTCAATGGTGACATTTCTGGCCGGGTTGTGCTTATAAACATGTGGCAAATTAGACTTTGGTTGCAATGAAGAAAGGTTCTTATTGGACCTTTGCAAATAACTATATTACTGTGGGCAGTAAAGAAATGTAGTAAAGGCTAGAGTCAATTTGCAGACAGGGCCAATCAAAATGTTCCTTTATTTTCTATACATCACACCCTGAAGCTCTTCCAAGATTTTTCTCTGAGACTCTGACAGATACAAGGGAGTGATAGGAAAACATGACAACACACTGAATAATGCAGTTCTGTGGGCCAATGCCTGCAATGAAGCTCCATGGAAATGCTGAATTGAGAATTAAAGTACAGATGGAAAGGTAGTGAATGGGAATGTTGGAGCTAAAGCAACTGAATGGGGGAGAGATGTGATCAATGTAGATTTTAAAAAATTAAACGTAACAAAAATAATCACTTTCAAGTGCTATAAACAATGAAGAAATGACCAACTGATAGAGTAAAAAACTATAGCAGAACAGTTTTTGTCAGGGAGGAAAAGACAAAATAATTTAGTTTAATTTAATGGAAGAATTCTGTGATGGCCCCACATCCAGGCATACATGGGAATCACAGACTGGATTTGAGAAGTTATTAAAAAAAAAAAAAAGAGTTGAAGAGTTGGGGCAGGATAGGAGGTAGGGCTGGACCTGAAAGGCATGAAGATAAGGTAAATATAATCAAATTATTGTATGAAATTATCAGAGAATTAATATCATATTTTAATGTCAAAGAAGAAACAGTAAGTTAGAGATTGTGGTGCACAAAGGATGAACAGGGCCTAGTGTAGCAAGTTATGCCACTTCCAGAAGAACAATTAGTGGAAAGAAATCCTGAGCATATATAAGATTTTGAATTTAATCACCCTTAAATTTTCTAAACAGGATGTATTTATAGACCACTTTGTCCATAGAGAATTCTCTCTCTCTCTCTCTCTCTCTCTCTCTCTCTCTCTCTCACACACACACACACACACACACACAGAATATTTCAGAAAAATGTACACAAGGGCATTCTTACCACCTTCTAATCATAGCAGCAAATTATCCTCAGTTATCTGTGTAGAGAGGAACCAACATTTGGGCTGATCCAAACAATATAAAGGTAATCAATAGTGAAGCAGAAAGGAGCTCTTCTCAAATATCAACAACATGAGGAGATTTTAGGCTGCACTGAGCTTAAAAATATAGTGCAAAACTATGTACAGTATTATACTATAATAAACAGAAGGCATATAAACTGATCAGTACATATGCAAAGGGAATAATAAACAAAATATAAAATAGCATTGATCCCTAGTGAGGATTACTTATTGTGAAAAGAAGTCACATGGGAAAGGATCCATTGAGTTTATATGGTTTATATTATGTATTGTGTATCTATAGTAGGTTATGTGTACATTCTAAATGTAAATGGAGAGAGAAAGAGGAGGAGTAACTCAGGGAAATTGAACCCAGAGTCTCTTATTTAGTCTAGGCATACATTCAAACATAGAACATTATTCTCCAACTGAATGATATTTTTTTTCTGTGTAAAATATTTTATATGGGCATTAAGTTTGTCTTTTGGTTGTCAACCTCTTAAATGCTCTTCTGAAACTTTAAGGTGATGGTTTCATACAGTCATTGTCACCAAAACTTTTTATGACAATTATTGTATTTCCAAGTGTTTCCAATGAGAATCAGACTTGGAGCTTTCCAAGGGATTTATCCTAATGAACTGTGATGTGTGTTTTCTACTTATTCATGTGATGGAGATTCTACAACAAGAGGCCATGATTTCAGCTTGTGGCTGGATCCTTCTCTTTCTGAATACTCTGCTCCCAGGGCACTACTCAGCTAGATATAATAATATTTATTTTGAATACATCTAAGCCTCTTTGCTTCACATTTTTCTTTCATTGGCATCGTCACTCTTTGAAATGATTTTTACTTGCTTTGTGAATTGAATTGCATAGATTCAAGGCTTGCCTTTTTAGAAAAATAGATTTCTACAGCATGAGAATTCAAGTGTGGAAGGAGCGACAACAAAACTGTCTGACTTGAAAAGATTTCTAGGAATATGTATTTTATCATCTTTAATACATTTTGCATGTGTCTTCAGATCTTCAATTTTTAACTAGATCCCATTTTACTCATTTTATTAATAAAATATAAGCAGCCAATTCTATTTGGTTGAGATTTTTGCATAAGATTTTTGCATATTTGTACCAATATGATTTTAGTTCCTTTTACATATGTGAATTTTGCCACTCTTTGGCTATACAAAAACAGAGCCTACCATCACCAGGAATGTATGTCAAGATACTGAAGAGAAAGGATAATAAAGACTTACATGGAAATCTATGAGAAAGAAACCAATCTACAAAACAGAAAAATAATTGGTAACATGAAAGATAAAGTCTTACCCATCAGTGCATGGCCATTTATGTGTACATATGTATATGTGTGTGCCTTTATTAACGTGTGTGTACTATAGTGTAGTGTAGTGTATGTGGTTGGAGAACAATTAATAACTAAGTCAGATTATGCTCAAAAATGAAAGGTCAGCCTTTAGGGAACCCAAAAGCATCCTGCCCCTCCACTCTCATGGAAACCGTTGGGGACCCCAAAACTAACAAGCTTAGAACCCTATCCAACCACCCATTGTAGTTGAATTTTCTAGCCACCAGTGGTCCACTAGCACAACCAGCAGAGGCACACAAGAGATCCCTGGAGACCCATTGTCTAGCTCTAGCCTGGCTTCCTAGTCTAGAGGAACCTTTCAGTACCCTAAGAGCATCCTGCCTCCCTGTAGAAACCTGAGGGGGCCCAAAAGCTAACCAGAATGGAACTCTACCCAACAATTCACAGTTCATACTAATTGAGTCTGCCTGCCACTCCAGCTGGGTCTAACTGGATACAACTAGCAGAAAAGGGTCTGCCCAGGACCCAGCCTGCAGAGTGCAAGTCTACCTGAAGCACAGCCAACAGAGTAGGGTACCCTGATCTCCATTGTCTGTCCCATGGCTCACCCCACTGAGTCTGCCCCAATAAGTCCTGCTGACATTAGTATTATCCAGGCAACATCAGGGAAAATATGATGTCAAAAAGACAGCTTAAGAACATAACAACCAATATGATACCATCAGAGTTCATCAATCCTGTTGCAACAAACCGTGGAATTCCTAATGAAATTAAAGCACAAAATAAGGATCTTAAAACCAATTTTATAAGAGGATGTGAATAAATCCCTTAAGGGAATAGAGGAAAATACATTCAAACTGGTGAGACATTAAAGGAGGAAGCAAATAAATATAAGGAAATGCAGAAAAATACAATCAAACAGATGAAGGATAAGAATAAAATTGTCTAGGTCCTGAAAAGGCAAGTAAATAATAAATAATACACAAACTAAAGGAATCCTGGAGATGGAGATCTAGGAACAAGAACAGGAACTACTGATACAAGCATCACCAACAGAATACAGGAGATGGAAGAGAGAATCTAAGGTATAGAAGATACAATAGAAGACATCAGTACATCAGTCAAAGAAAATGCAAAATCTCAAAAGTTCATTACACAAAACATGCAGAAAATCTGGAACACACTGAAAAGACAGGTAGAAGATGGAATCTCAAAAGACTTTGATTTGCATTTCCCTGATGGCTAAGGATGGTGAACACTTTAACTTGTTTCTCAGCCATTTAAAATTCCTCTACTGAGAATTCCATATTTGGATTTGTACTACATTTTTACCCCATTGGGTTATTTGGTATTTTTTTCATATCAAGTTACATGAGATTTATACACTTTGGATATTAGCCCTCTATTAGCTGTGGTATTGGTAAAATATTTTTCTAGTCTATAGGCTATCTTTTTGTCCTGAATGATGGACATTGTTGATCTATTACACAGGGGGAATACAATATATTTAGAATCCCCCAAAATTCTTAAATCTCTTTGCAAATAAGATAAAGCATGGAATTTAAGGTCAAAATTACATTTGTATAAACACATATTACAGCATACATTGCTTTCATAATAAACATTGTTATATGATTAGGAAAAAAGGAACCATAGATGCCCAAGGTCCTTTTTAGTTACAAAGTGGCCTTCGGTGAAGCTACAAGATGCTTCCATGGCAGATGCTC
Source organism: Mus minutoides (assembly GCA_902729485.2). Classification (NCBI taxonomy): domain Eukaryota; kingdom Metazoa; phylum Chordata; class Mammalia; order Rodentia; family Muridae; genus Mus; species Mus minutoides. The sequence continues at coordinate 2,242,409 of LR753325.1, read as the reverse complement.
CTGTGATAGAACAGGTAGGGCATTCTGCTGCAATGCCCTCAGTTCTCCAAGGGCAGCTTCATTCATACTCTATGTTTAAGTCATGTGTTGGGGAGTGCCAGAGAGTTCAGCTCTTACTCTGATACCTCTGAATCCAAGCACATAAGCACATTCCCACTGTCTATCTGATGACAGTTTTTCCAGGTCTAGGAAATAGAACTGGGATTACTTCTGTGTCACAGGATTTTACACACGCACACACACACACACACACACACACACACACACACACACACACACGCCAGCCACAATTACTCCCATCTAGAATCCTTAAAATACTTTATTTAATCCTAAATTTTTAGTATAAAATGGATGTGGCATACTCCTTGTACCTTTTCTTTTGTACTTTGATTTGTTCACTTTTCTAAGAATAGACATGGTAGATCACCAAGGTAACTGTGTCTAAGCACTATGACAATGTCAGGGTGCTGGCACTGTAGAAAGATCTAGTTTCTTCTCTCACTAGTACCCATTGCCTTTTTACTCTCCTAGTGGGTATGAAAAGACTTCTGGTTGTGATTTGGAATTATAATGCTTCAGAGATAACTCAGTGGGCAAAATGCTTGGTCCTCAAGCATGAGGAACTGAGTTCAGTTCCCATGTGAATGCTGAGCGGAGTGGGGTGTGTGTGTGTATGTGTGTGTGTGTGTGTGTGTGTGTGTGTGTTTGTGTATGTGTGTGTAACCACAGTATTGTAAAGCAGATACAGGTATAGCCTGGGGGCTTGCTATGTAGCCAAGTGACCTAAAACATCAGGATTCAAGCTGAGTGTGAGACAACATTTCAAAAAATTCAGGTGAAGAGCAGTAGAGGAGTTAGTTCCTAGCCTCTAGTTGTGAACAGATATGGGTAGGCATATAAGTATGTGAACACATGCACATGCAACAAGACAGACAGACAGACAGACAGACAGACAGAGATGGAGACAGAGACAGAGACAGAGAGACAGAAAGAGCAAGTGAGCGAGCGAGCGAGCGAGAGAGAGAGAGAGAGAGAGAGAGAGAGATATCACCCTGAAGGATAATGATTCTTAGAATGCTTGACACTGTTTTAAAGTTTATCTGCTTTGTAGGGATGTCTATTCCAGTCCGGAACTCATTTCAATTGGTCTGTCTTTATTGTGTGACTAAATTAGTTCTTCATGTATTCATCCTGTGAATTGTCTTTCTGCCTGTTAGCGCTATCCTCTGAATAATGTAAGCCTTTTACTCTAGAATGTTAAGTTGTCTCAGTATCTTTTATTACTGCTTATTTGGTTGTGTAAATTATCATCGCTGACTCGGGATCCCTGAACTTTTAGCCTTACGCTTTTCTTAAATTTTTTGTTAGCTCCTGGATGTAAAATAGGTCCTGGTTCATTTTGAAGTTCATTTTTTATGCGGTTAAGAACATGGAGACAGGAGTGAGTAGAATAATTCCATCTCAAAACATGGAACTTCCTGTGGCACACACTCATTATAACATGCCATTCCATTAGGCCTCCTTGTGTCTCTTTACACAAAAGTTAGCAGGTTTCAGAGTGAATATTCACAACTACTTACTAAACTTATTCCCAATATCTTCACTCTTCCTTGTATTTATTAAAAATAAAATATATGTTCTTAATTTCTTCCTGATGGCTAAAGTAGGTCAGTGTGGTGAATTTGTATTATATCTTATAGCATGGTTAAGTCTATGAGGTTCTTAGTGTGTTTTTAAATGATTTTTGTGTGTGTGTTTATGTCTACCATGTCACCTAAACGTGCAGAAAATTTTACCAGTTCCTTTCACATCAGGATGCATTGTATCAAAGTTTATTTCCTAATTGCCTTCAGGAGAGCTTATGGCACTGAGCCCTCTATATCATAGAAACTGTAAGTTTAGATATATTCATTTGCTACTGATATGAGAACCATAAAGTATTTCACTGTTTATGCTCACAGCCCTGATTCTTCATAGGTGACTCTTATCTTGAGGATCATTATCGGAAGCTGATACAGAATCTCATCATGATTATTTTCTGTGTCTCTCAAGATAAATGTATGGCTCTAGTATTTTTCTCCTCAGAAGTAGTGCATGAAATGAATGTATTATCAGACATGAAAATGTTCTCACACACCTTCTGGAACCTTTGTCCCATGATCTTTGTCATCTGGCCGTGTCACACAGGCCTTTCTTTATGATAGTGGGTTCAATTCCCTAGCATTCACACAAGTGTTTCACACTTGTGGTATTAAAAGTACACATAAACACCTTGACACTAAAGAACCTCCTCAGTAGAGAATGCTATTTTTATATCTTTGACATAAAACTGAAGTTGAATAAATTTACACATAGCTTATTTACGCTGGACCTATAAATGAGACAGAAGAGGCCTTTTCTGACATGCTGAACTGAATTGAATCTCAGCTCATGGCCTCTACTTTGGGTACCTTGCAGAGAGATACAGGCAATCTTGAAGTGACAGGTACAGACAGGTGGAGCAGTTCAGAGTAGAAAATCCTGGACATTTAGATTAGAGTCATGGGCTTTACAAATGTCCTCTGGCTTCGAGAAATAGACTCAATTGCTCATCTCATTTTCTGGCTGTAATAGGGTGACAGATAGTCAAACTCAGGTTATGATTTAGTGGAATGCACTAAAGGACTAAATATCTTAGACACTGATATTTACAGATATGCATGCACACACACACACACACACACACACACACACACACACACCACATGCCTCATGAATGTCCATGGCATTTAGCTTAATGTGTATAATAGGATTGCTGGTCTGAGATGTTCTATTTTCATTGTGATTCATTCATTTTTAGAATGTTTGTCTACATTATTTTAATCTACACTCGGGTTTATCTTAGTTTTATCTCCAGCACCCTGTGTACAACCCAAGGCTGCCTTTGGGCAGAGTTTGTCCCATCTCCTGTTCAGCTTCTCTGCTTCCTTTGGCCTTTGTGGGGTAATTTTGGCTCAGCTCTCTTCACGCTGCTGGGTTTTCTTGCCTGCTTCCTTTGGACCCAATGGCAAAGGCTTTGGCTAAGCATTTGTAGTTTCTTTTACCGACATGTCTATACCATTGGAGAAAATAACTCGCCAACCCCAAACTCAGCTAGGTCTGTAAAAAGAAAATTATAAAGCTCCACAGTGTTAATGAGCTGCCTTCTTTCAGTACCTATGCTTCTGCTGGTCATCCTGTGGAGTTTCTGCAATCAGTGATGGTATAGAATGTTTGTCTGTTTAATTCTTAGTACCTTTCTTCCAACAAGTCCCTCTGCTTAGATTCCTCTCGTCACCTGTGTAATTAAAAGCAGCCCCCCTCTTCCCACCACCTCCCTTCTGCATGACTGCCTTGATCGTGATTAAAAGTCACTCTGCTCCTCTACCCACATCCCATTAAAATGGTTCAACCACTTTTCCGACAGACAGGCTAGATCTCTCAGGGTTTCAGTCTTGGCTGTGACTGTTAAAAGCTGAAAACAAACACGTGCTCAAGAAGGACCTTAATTTTATTTTTTTTGTCTCTTACTCAAAAGGAAAACTGAAGTAAAGGCGATTTATATTCAAAACTAATGGCTGATCCCTTTCCAGAAAATTTCAAAGACCAGTTAGAACTGAGGAAAAAAATACAACTGTTATTTTTCCAGGTCATGCTTCCCACAATGTGACTTCCCGACAAGCTTGTAGAACGCAGAGAAACACAGCTGAGCACGTTAGAGCCCTGCAAGCCGCTGACTGGGGATACCTTGCAGTGGCAACTTAATTGCAGACATCTGGTGAGCTACCGGTTCCCACAAGTCTAGTAAATTAAATAAAGATGACTTAGTTTAATCATGAGAAACAAAATATGCAAATAATTGAGGAAGGAGTTTCGATGGTGCTGGAGGTAAGACCACCAGAGACAAGGGGAAGACTGAACGATATCAATTTTAAGAGAATTAAAACTCAGTGAAGTGTAAAACCTGGCTGATTTATCCAGTAGCCTTCTTCATTGAAGAGATAAAATCTACCAAAAAGGGGAGGAGGATAGAATATCAGTTCAAACTTTAGGGCCAACATAGCAGGAGTTTATCTAGGGGAAGAATGTCCTAGATTAAGTATCCTTTCCCTGACATAATGTGGCATCCTGGGAGCCAGCCCTACAGGCTCCTCTACCCAGATATGTGACTAAAGATGAGATACTTCTGCTATTGTGTTGTTTTATCTTTTATCCAGGCATAAATAATTCCAACCTTTGGTGTCTGTCTGTCTTCTACGTTTATTTTTATCAAAAATGATTTTCTTCATACAATATAGTCTGAATACAGTTTCTCCTCCACCAACAATATAGTCTGAATACAGCTCCTCCTCACTTCCACAACCACAATAAGCTACACAAACATCTATAAGTCTTCAACAGGTACATGTTTCTGCCCTCTGACTTATCCGTATTTGGTGCCTAACACTTCCAAGCGAGATGTTCTTACGCTTCAAGTTCTTGGACTCAGGCCCATTTCTTTTTCGTCTCTAAGTTGTTCATAAGGATATTCTGAGAGACATACCCAGGCTTCATGGTCATGGTCAAGAAGTAGAATAAATAGAAATCCCATGCTTTTGGAAGCTTCTCTGAAATAGTAGACAAATCTATAAGCAACCACGTTTCGTTTTGTATCTTATCCATTGCACAATGAATGTTTACAGAGTTAGTTTCACGGATTGTCTTAGTGTCTCCATTGCTGTGATGAAACGCCATAACCAAAAGACAAGGTAGGGGAAAGGTTTTTTTTTTTGTTTTTTTTTTTTTTTCCCCACACTTCCATATTGATGTTCTTTTTTGAGGGGAAGCCAGAACAGAATCTCAAATATGGAAGGATCCTGGAGACAGGAGCCTATACAGAGGCCATGGATGAGTGTTGTTTAGTGGCTTGATCCCCATGGTTTGCTCAACGTCTTTTGTTATAGAACATAGGACCACCAGCCCAGGGATGACACAACCCATAATGGGCTGGCTTCTCCCCCACTGATCAATAATTGACAAAATGCCTTACCGCTAGATGTCATGGAGGCATTTCCTCAACTGAGGATGCTTTCTCTTTGATGACTCTAGCTTGTGAAATGTTGACACAAAACCAGTTAGCACACAGTGTTTACCAAGAAGCCACTGTGGATTGGCCTTTTTCTTTTTTTTTTTTTCTTCACTAAGGATCCAGCAGTGGAAAAGGAACAGAAGCCTAAGCTTCCATAAAGTTTGTGTTCTAGCCAGGTGGTGGTGGCGCACGCCTTTAATCCCAGCACTTGGGAGGCAGAAGGCGGATTTCTGAGTTTGAGGCCATCCTGGTCTACAAAGTGAGTTTAAGGACAGCCAGGGATATACAGAGAAATCCTGTCTCAAAAACCAAAAAAGAAAAAAAGGTGGTGTTCTTCCATGAGAACAGATAAATAAAACAAATAGGTAAATCATATTACATGCTGGAATTGACAAGTCCTAAAAAGAGACAAAATAGATGTGAGGTCAGCAGAGAAGCTTTCCTTAGAGTATCCACACTTCAGCAAAGAGTAAAGGGGTTGATGGGGATACTAGAGGAAATGCATGCCAGCTAGAGAGATCAGTCCACACCAGGGGTCTGAAATAGAGCATGTCTGCAGATCTTAGGAAGAGCAGAAGAACAGGATGGCTGAAGCAGAGTTCCTAATCCAAGTGTAATAAACATAGGACCCAGATCATATAAAATCTTATAACTAGTGTTAGAGTCATCGATGCTCCTTTTAAGTCAATGATAACCCATTGATGGGTTTTAAGAAAAAATATTTGAATCTAGATTGTAGCCAACTCATAGCTGAATAGGCTATTAAAAAAAAGTCAAATTACAAACAGAGAGACCAATTAAGAGGATATTGAGTGATTCTGGTAGTGTGAGAAATCCTCTGTTGAGACTGCAGACATGTATAGATTCTCAGAATTTCTTCCCAACCCTTATTTTCTTCTTTCTCCAAATTTCATTTCATTTTTTAGTTACCCCCAGAATCTCGGTGTCTGTTCTAAATGCTGAGCCTGCTGTCCATTTACTCAAAACTAACTATCTGTGTACTAAAGTCCCTAGTTGTTCCCAGCATATAATACTGTGAGGTAGGAAATCTGGCTACTCATTGTGTTGCTAGGGGATGTAACCCTGAATCAGAAGGTGAGCCTTTCAGCCAATAGGTAATCATAGTCAGAGGTATCCAGAGAAATAAAATCCCCAAAGCCTTTCATTCCTTTAATGAATTTTTTTGAGGCATGATTTCTCAGTTCAATATTGTAGAAGTCACTCTAAAATGATGGATGTACTGGACAAGGATACAGCTGTTTGCCTTTGAGTGCTGAAGGGGAATACTTATGGATACATATCATACTCTTGGGAACCTTGTCAGCATTAGGCAGAGCTAAGCCCATAGGATCCCAAATTCTCCAAAGACCAAGGATCACTGGGCCATGGAATACTTCTTTATCACTCTAATGCTTTCCTAGAACACATTTTAGGGACTTTTTGCTTTACATTATTCTCAATAATCATAGCCCAACTTAGTATGAGAGAAACCCTCAGAGCTTACACCATCCTCTAATGTCCTCGATGTTCCTTAGTCACAGCTCACCAACAGCTCTGTAGAAATGATGAAAGGACATTAACCTCTGCTGGTCCAGAGTCTATGAATTCTCCAGTGAAGCAATGTACTAAAAGACAACATTGTCTGAGTGAAGAAGAATGAATTTTTCTAGAACTGATTTATGACCTTCTGGTTTATGGCTCCTGCAACTGTGGACAGTAGACAAAACATATCAGTGGAATGCCCAGAACATCAGGGATTCTGCCTGCTTATTAAAAGTTTTCTGTACCATGACTCCACCTGCCACATATAGATGAGTTAGGATGCGGCATACAAGGGAATTCTTGAAGGAAGGTTTTATGGTAGGTGATGTTGACTATGTTCCTAGTTACCATGAAGACATGAATCATCTTTCACACTCCCATCTTTCCTGCCTGACACCTGAAGCTCCTACTTTCAACACAAATACAAGGCAACAGATATGTTTCATTGGGAAAGAAGACAGGAGATCTCTGGATACTGTATTCTGGGTTAGCCAAGCTCTCATCCATATCTGCCCAGATTATAGAAGACTAAATCACCACCAGAAAACCATTTCTAAACATGCTCACAAAACCTTTTCTTTACTTTCTGTAGGGTTCCAGTCATCATTAAACATTTGTTGATCAGAAATAAAAATGTGTTTTTTAGGTGCTTCTGGATTTGATAAAATGTTTTAAATTTTTCTATTTCATCAATCCATGATTAAACCCATGGCTGGTACTAAAGGACATTTGAAGCTTTCTGATTAGAGTGTATTGAAGTGAATATTTCTTAGCTGTTATGAACCTGTACATAATTACAGGGTCAGCCATGATATTAAATAAATAAAACATTTAGCGGAAAATAAAAACAATGAATTTCTACTTACCAGTGGGGAAGACATGGAAACAGTAGTTAACCTGTGCTTTCAGGCAAATTCTTAACATTGTTAGAATAGCAACAGCAGCTGTGGGAATAATAACCGCGGCTACCTGTCAATATGCATCAAAGCTACATGAGATTGTATTTCTCGATTTTCAAAAGCAATGATAGTAAACATTTGCTTTGTGCTTCTTTACTAAGACTTTTCTATGATACTCTCATCAGTAGATTGGGAAGTAGTTACTGGAAGCTAATACTGCAGCAAAGCCAGGTTGAAACCTGAGAGAAGAGATCCAGAACCTATGGCCTTACCCAGTACAACAAAAGCTTGACAGCTACCTAGAATCAAAATTCCTAAACATTCAGCAATTCAGATAAGCTGAGATCAGACAAGCACACTCTTTGTCCCATTTACATAGGAGAAAACAAGAGATCCAAGTAGTTAAGCCATTACTCCCAACATGCCAAAATAACTAAGTGATTATGCCAGACCTCAGACATATTGAGGGAGTTTCTTATCATTGCCTGGCATGAAAATTTGAGTCTTAAAAATTATCTTCCATGCTCTTTAATTCTTGTCAAATAAAGGTTCTATGCTACTATATACCCTAATACCATCAGGTCATTCTTCACAAACACAAAAATACAAAGTTGATGTTTGCAAGCCTACCTTAAAGACACAGAAAATACTTGAGGCTAGAGACTATGTCAGATGCACCCTGGGATACAGAAGCAGCAAGGATGTAAAAAAAAAAAATGCACAGCAGCTAAATATTCTAATGCAAAAGAAAAATAGTATGCCATAGATATTTTAAAGAAGAAGGTCCTCATACACAGAGGTTGGCTATGTGCTATTTGGAAGTAGGGGAAGGCATGGGTGCTATTTGTAAGTAGAAGGAGAACCATTGCCTCTGGGTACTTGTATTTGCCTTGTCAGGTTTTCGAACTGGGATATCGTTTCCATGAGCCTTCCCTAACTGCTGTAATTGAACCATTCATACTTTCCTTGAATTCCCTGCTTCTCAGGGGTTGGGACAGCTTTGTGTGTAGCTCTTAATGTAACAACTGCAGTTGAAAGATACCAACATTTTTGAGATTGGGAATGTAATGGCTGCCAATCTGGGTCATCGACTATAACCCTCATGAGAGGATCCTAATTAGCCTCTTGGTGTTTCCTTTAAATAGGCCACTTCCCTTTCTCTGTTAGACATTACTTTATATTCTATTGCCAGGGTCTGTTTGCATTTGCTGCAGTTCTTTCATTATTAATGTAAAGGAGCAATTCAGCATTTCATGATTAATTTTAAAGTAGATCTTCCTTGTGTAAATAATTGATGAGAATGGTGATCAGAGCAATGTGGAGACAGGAGCTGGCACCCTTCCTGCTGACTCCTGTCTTCTTGCTTGCACTGATTTTCCTGCCCTTACCCCAAGACCCTTCATTTGGCTGCAGCTGGTTTGTATTTTCCAACTTCTTGTCACTGACTCTTTTAGTTGTGTGTCGACTTATAGTTCAACAGCTTTATTAAAGACAATGAAACACCCAGTGTTCTTCCCAGTGTTCTCCAACTATTTATAAGAGAAAAACATGAGGAAGCAGAGGAAGTTATTTCTATCCTCCTGGGGTGTTAAGGCCAATTGAAGATGAATTAGGAACAATCCACTAAAGGAAAAACAATTTATTTTTGAAATATATATTACACAGATTTTACAATTAAAAAGATAAGACGCCAAGGCTTGCTTCTCACTGATGAATTGTCAAATATCTACTACCTTCCCCCTGGGCTAGGCCCTTTATTTAAAACATCCTTAAGTATGGCCACTCATTTGCCTAGAATATCTAACATCTAATATAGAGCCTGGACAGCCCATGGGAAGACTGATTGGTAGTCTCTTAGTGCTATCTGGCATATACCCCTCAATGCTTCTTCCTTCCTTCCTTCCTTCCTTCCTTCCTTCCTTCCTTCCTTCCTTCCTTCCCTCCTTCTTCTCTCTCTCTTTCTCTCTCTTTCTTTTTTCCTTTCTTATTTATTTGACAAAAAAATAAAATGAATTAGGAGCCAGTTGTCATAAATTCTAATACAAAACAGAAATTGTCTAATAGTTGTAAGAAATACAGCTGATTACCAGTAAGCATTTGCTGCTCTCCGTTCTTGATTATGAATACAATGTACTCTCTTCCAACTATGATGGACTATGCTTTTAACTGAGTTAGGATGAACTCCTCATTTCTTACAGAAGTAAGGAGAGACATAGAGATTGAGTGGGAGAGGAAGGAAGGGGAGAGCAAGGGACATGGAGAGAAAGAAGGAGAGGAGAAAGAGAGAGGACAGAAGACAGACAAAGTGAAAGACAAATTGAAATTGTCTACATTGGCAGGCTTCCCATCCCGTTTCTCCCCTAAATATTCTACTCCTGGACCCCCAACAGTGCACATTTATGTTATCATACATTCAATCCAGATATTAAACTATTCTGTTAATAGTTTGAACAGTCTTCGAATGCCTAAAATTTTAGCTTCCCTGAGACTCAAGGCAGATTCTTACCTGGATTCCACTTGAAAGCCAAAACCAAGTTTCTCACTCACAACATGAAATGTTACAGATTAAGCATTCCTGGTTCAAAAGGATGAAAGGCATAGAAATAAGGAGTAGGAACAAAGCAAGCATAACTAAGGCTGGGAAAATGAAAATATTCAGTTCTACAGCTTATGTCTAATATCTAGCACAACTTAGGTGAAGAATATAGCATCTAGAAGCCTTGGTCAGTCCTACCATACCCCTTATAGCTAAGTAGACAAAGGGTAGTAGAGTGGTATTGAATTGCAGCATCCTAAGCAAAAAGGGTTGAATCACTTATGATGAAGAAAAACCATACATACCCAGTATCAGCACTAAAGTATTGAAAGTACTCCTAGAAAAACACAAGAGAAAATTAGATTTGTGAGAATTATTCACTGAAATTGGTGCTGATTAGATGAAAATAGTTACATAGCATGAGGGAATTGGACCTCATTTTTCTCTTGCTTTTGATTTGGATTTGTAACAACTAATTCTTCCCACGTTTACCCATGGAATTTCATTCATCTGGACTCATCTGTATTATATCTGAGGAGTACAGCCACAAGTCAGACATTTACATTTGATTCTTCAAGACTGGCCATAAGAAATTTCAAACTGCTTTGCTGGATAAGCATCAGGGAAAGAGCTGCCATCTTTAATAGTCAACTCCACTGGTTCTGCAGTACAGCTTGGGGTACTGGTGGACCCACAAGAGCCTCAACAGCTATGCCAATGAGCAAGTATTTACTGATACAATCCAGAGGGGGAACATTGATCCCACAGAGGGTAGAATTAAAATCACATAAATCATCTCTAATCTAACCAGGAAATGTTCCTTAATCACAGGTCATGATTCTTTGACAAAGAGAACAAAGATCTTTTAGGCTCTGTGAAGTAAGTTGTTCACAGTAACTTCTATTAACTCTAATCAGCTATAGATCACAAAACTGTTTGATAGTCATGCCCTCAGTGAAGAAGAATGTAGAGTCTATGGATAACTTTGTTCAGTGGTTCAAAGAAACATTAATTGTGATTAATTGTGCCAACACCATACTGGAGATAATCATGTTAGTGAGAGGATATGGTGACATATGTATGGGTCACTCTACTGCACATAGGTTGTTTAGAACTCTCTAGAGCAGCCACCACTAGGACAACAGAATATCAATAGCAGTGTTAGAAGTTGTTCAGCAGATGGACAGAGTTATACTGTGCTCTCTCAGGCCTCCTTGTCCCCTTTGTGTCTTTATTCTCAAAAACTGACCATCGAAGACCAAAGAGAATGCAATAAAGTAGCATCAGCATAAACTTCCCCAACCAGACTTTACTGTATTGCCAGTGCCATTTGGGGGCAGGGCATCTATATTATCCAGCCATAGTGTTCTGTATGCCTCCAGTCTTTGGGGAAAATAGGGCTATACCCACACTGTCCCACACTGAAGCATTGAGGCAGTCTCTGGATGAAATCACCAATCTGCGAGTCTACCCAGTTCTTCATTCAAATTCTTATCTCTAGAAAATATTTTACCAGCCAATGGATAGCCATGCTAAGGTCTTGTGACTATAGTGATTGACACAAGTGCAGATAAGCTAAGGCACAAGCAGTAAAGCCCTGACAATCTTTACTTGGTACTTCAAATCAATTGCATAAAATTAAGACTAGGGCTCAAGATGAAGTTGCTGTATCCTGTAAGGGACTAGAGGCCCCATGGGAAGGTGGGAGTTCTAAAGGAAGGTAGAGAATTGAACTTTCTGTTGGGAGATGATGATAGAAAGGTACTTTTAAACTCCCTGGTACTGAGTTAAAAGAAAGAAAATATTCTTGGGTTCTGGGACTAAAGTCAAGATGGAATGTTTGTGTAATACCATTTACAGAGGCATTTTGTTGTTGTTGTCATTTTTTGGTTTTGGTTTTGTTTTTGATTTTTTTTGAGACAGGGTTTTTCTGTATAGCCCAGGCTGTCCTGGAGCTCACTTTGTAGACCAGGCTGGCCTCATACTCAGAAATCCGCCTGCCTCTACCTCCCAAGTGCTGGGATTAAAGGCGTGTGCCACCACTACCCAGCTATTTGGCTATTTTAAAATTCTTTAGTTACTGAGTAGAAAGCTAGTTTTGTGCCTTAGAACTCATCTATATAGAAAAGTGACTGCTGTGTGTAGTCATTAAGTTTTAAATAAGAACACTAGACTGCTAGAATTACTGTATTTGATTATGAACTAAAGTATCTAATATGGCACTGTTTATACACATAAACATAGGGATGTCTCAATTATTTTCAAATTTCAAGTAGCCTGTCCACTTGAAAAATTCAAGTATCTTAGTTTTGTGAAACAACAAAGATGTGTGTGGCAGAGTCTATTAAAGATGTTCAAGTCCTTAGTCAATCTTGCTTTTCTTCTGTGCTTTCCCATGAATGTTCTGAAAATGTCTCATGTGCATAACAGAATGGAATATTTAACAAAATGGAATATTGTAAATGGGGGGATAAGTTCAACAGAGATATGAATCTTTCCTACCTTATGAAAAAAAATATATATATATGCCATCTCTTTCACTCAGGGTTTTTTTTTCCTCAGAGAAAACATCTTAAATTTGACCTTAAAGCAATTTAGTTTATCTGGAAGGAAGGTTGGTTTAGGTTTAATTTTTTATATGTTAATGTGAAGTAGTAACTATTTCCAGGATATTAACTAGTTCAGAGCCATATAATTTCTTCCTTTACCTTCAGATAAAATAACAATTAACAATTATTGTGATATTTAAAAAAAAAACCTGATGTATCAGGTTGCCAAGCAAAATATCCCATCTAGACAGAATTGGGTTGGTTTAGATAACTCACTTGTAAAGCATAACAAGTGTGTGCCTTTGTGGAACAGAACTGCCAGTCTTCCATCCTCTGTGGGCTTTTTACTACACCAATGCAATGTTTATTCTCAATCTACAAAAATAACACTGCATTCCAGCAAGTTCTAACATCTGTGTTTATGTAACATGTGTCTGTGCTATGCTTGGTCAAACAGTACGAGATACAGAAAAATCAAACTGCAGAGTCTTACATCTCGAACATCTTCCAGAACCGAGAAGAAAAAATTGTCTTGTCCTGCATTCCATTCTGGCTGTTTGGCAGAATGCAAGACTTCCTGGCTGAGCAGTTGGGTTTAATCAATTGACAGAGGCTTTCTTACTATGCATCATTTGCTGAGTACCTTGCCAACTAATCTGTGTGCTCCTCTCTGCCAGCCCTGCCTCTTGCTCCCTGCTATTGTTGCTCTCAGTCTTTTCCAGCTGTGTTAACTGCAGGACTCCAGATGTTCTCAATTGCTGGTGGATTAGAAGTGTGATGAACACCTGAAAGAGCTGCCAGGAATGTCTCCGAAAACAAGAGGCTTCCGGGGTCATCAGGAGCTGACAGAGATGATAGAGTTTCTCTCACTAACATTATGTCTTAAACATCATATAGAGAGATGGGGAGAAAGCTCAGTCACTAATGTGCTTGCTATATAAACATGAAGACCTGTGTCTGATGTCTAGAACCTCACTGCTGAGCATAGTGCTAGATGCACTCAGATGATAGATTCCTGCAGCTTGCTGGTCAATCAGCCTGGCCTACTCAGAGGAACTAGGCCAAGGGAAAGACTCTATCTAAAAAATAAGGTTATCTCTCTGACTCTGTCTCTGTCTCTCCCTCTCTCCCTCTGTGTGTGTGTGTGTGTGTGTGTGTGTGTGTGTGTGTGTGTGTATGGGTGCATGTGCACATAGATATGCACAATATGCACACAGACACACACCCAGATACATGCACAATGAACAGGGAGCTGAGGGCATATGGCAAGAAGAAGCCACTGATACAAAGACCAAGATCAAGTTTGGCAATGTGGTCCATGCCAGTAAATCTCAAACTACAAAGATCAAAGAAGAGGATTGCTTCAAGTGTGAGGCCAGCATAGACTACATGGCAATACCCTGTCACAAAGCAGTGAATCCTCAAGTAAATGGTATGTTATTCCGACTGGAGTGGAAGGGGTGAAAGAAGAAAGTTTCCATCTCTGTGTATCATAATAAAGACACCAGAAGAAAGGAATAATTAATATAGAAAAACCAAAACTGATCAAGTATGGGTTTTACTCTGCTACTCAACTAAGTTATGAGCAGCTGTAGTGAGACACTATTCCTGGGGAAACATGAAAAAAAAAGTCTACTTACACAAGACAGAGAACTGAAATAGGTCAATGTATGGATATCACCAAAGTCTACCTTATTAAGCCAGTTTTATTGGGGTTATTTATGGATGGATGGATGAGGGGTTACTGACAGAGGAAGAAGTAATGCCAACATAGCTGTGTCACAGAAGCTAACTACAACATGGGTGACAACTCACAAAAGCCCACCACAGCATGGGTGACAGCTCACAGAAGCCCACCACAGCATGGGTGACAGCTCACAAAAGCATGGAATCTGGAACATACTACACCAATTGCAGGTTGGAGAGTGTCTTTTCCAGGTGGCTCAGTTGGTCAAGCCTCTTCCAGATAGCTGTTTTATTCTGAGAGAAATGCACACATCTCAGTAGTGCTTATATGCACTTGGGGAAGGAGGGACTTAGGGAAACTGGTCAATTTCAGGAACTTCCTGAAGCTTTTCCTTGGTTTATTTCTTAACAAGTATCCCTGAAGGTTGAAATGTTTTATATCTCTTTCAGGTCAGATTCAGCCCAAGCCTGTGACTAATGTGTCTAGTATCTTTACCAATACTGACTTACCTTTTTACCTCTGGGAAAACTCTGAGATTATATATACACATAAGAAACATTTTACAGAGAGAGAGAGAGAGAGAGAGAGAGAGAGAGAGTAATGGATGTGTATAGGAAGGAGAAAAGAAAGAGGAGGGAGATGTTATAATTATGGTTTCAAAAACCAAAATGTAGTTGTATGTCATTTCTAGTATACCATCTCTGCCTCCTGTCTGCAGTTTGATATGTAAGGGATCTCATCTGTTTTTATTGCCAGGTAGTGACAGTGATGATGTTTTATCCCTCTAGAACTCTAAGTCAAAAAGAAAACCTTCCTATCAGTTGCCTTGGTAGTGGTGTTTTCATTCAACTACTAACATAAGCAGTTATACTTTTCTACCCATGAGACCCAAAAGGCTGAAGCCAGTCATCAGAGCCCCTTCTGGAGGCAAAACACCGTGTAAGCACATCAGCTGACTCAATAGTGATATGCTTGCTGCCATTCATATCCAGCATTTCACTTTCTACTAGTAAGGAGCATAACTGTGTGAAAACTACAGGTTGTCCCAAATTCACCTACAATCTTGGTCTTCAAACCTACAAGGTTTGAGTTTTGGTACCAAATTTAGTAGCTGTGAAGAAATAGAAAAATACAACTAGCAATTACAGTAAAATTAATTGCAAAAAGCACTATTAGCTAGAAATCAAGTTTACTGAGTGATTATAAAGACCAATGGAACATCTTATGGTGCTAACTGATTAGGAAGCAGATACCTTGATTGACATGAAAAACAAAGGCAAAGGAGTGGACTTATTGAAGTTTGGAGGAAAGGATAATTTGAGCTAAAGCACTAAGCTCTGAGAAGGGAAAATTATAGGTCTGAGGCTGGTATCTCTAAATGAAAGGGACTTCAATAAACCTGGATTCAGGCTTGTACGTATCTGCTATGTGACAGAATTTGCCTGTGGGTCCTGTATCCTACAGGATATAAAATATACATCAATTCTTCTCTGAAAGTGAATACAGGACAAGCCAAGGTAACAACTGTACCAAAGACTAACTTGGTAGTTCAGTGAGTTTTTATTATAGTTACTAGCAAGAGCATGGTCAGGGAGTCACTTTCAGGAGCATGCCTAAGGAGTCACTAATAGGAGACTGGATGAAAGCTTACTTAGTAAAACCAGAGAAGAATCCAAAGCAGTCATGTCACCAGAAATCCTCCCCAACACTGGTAGTGACTCACAGGAAGGGTGTGGGCTCTCAGCACAGTTTGCAGGCAGCTCAACAGTCCAATGTATCTTCTCACTGGTGTTCAGCTGGCCAGTCTCCTTCCGCAGCAGTTGACTTATACCTTTTTGTACTGCTGGGGAGAGTTCCTCAAGAATCTTCTGAGTGCCTGTCCTCCCAGACATGTAAGTAACTGATTACCTCCTGAGGCTTGTCTTACTCTCACTGGAAGCACTGTTAACTAGAAACAAGCTGTCCTTCAATTGGGTCTAAGGTTTGGTCTGAACCTGCTTGCATTAGAGAGGGCTTACTAAGACTATTTAGCTAAGATTTGGTAAATGTAGCCCAGATTCCAACTGCTTCTATAAGAGTTGCAGGTGTAAGAGTGAAGAGGCAGTAATGGGATGAAGGTAATGAGAACAAGTCTTGAAAGGGGGCAATGATGGGATAAACAGGTATTAGCAATTCTATTCTTTCCAAGTCTTGTGGTATCCTTAACGCAAAATCCCAGTTCCACAGTCATAAATTACAGCAACGTATTGACTGCTATTGAGGGCAATGCAAGACAAGGCAGTGCAGGCTCTACTCTGGCCCTACACAATGGTTATGTGACTACTGTCCTTTTATGCTTTATCCAGTTAAAGATTCATAAGAATTAGAAACAGAGGAATGGATACAGAAAATGTGGAACATTTACATAATGGAGTACTATTCTGCTATTAAAAATAATGAATTTATGAAATTATTGGGCAAATGGATGTATCTGGAGGATATAATCCTTAGTGAGGTAACCCAATCACAAAAGAAGTCATTGGATATGTGCTCACTGATAAGTGGATATTAGCCCAGAAACTTAGAATACCCAAGATACAATCTGCAAAACACAAGAAAATCAAGAAGGAAGACCAGCGTGTGGATACTTCATTCCTCCTTTTAATAGGAAACAAAATACATATGAAAGGAGTTACAGAGACAAAGTTTAGAGCTAAGACGAAAGGATGGATCATCCAGAGACTACCCCACCGGGGGATCCATCCCATAATCAGTCACTAAACTCAGACACTATTGCATAGGACAGCAAGCGTTTACTGAAGGGACCCTGATATAGCTGTCTCGTTCAGAAGTGGATGCTCACAGTCATCTATATGATGGAACACAGGACCCACAATGGAGAAGCTAGAGATAGAACCCCAGGAGCTGAAGGGGTCTGCAACTCTATAAGCGGGACAAGAATATAAACTAACCAGAACCCCCAAAGTTAGTGTCTCTAGCTTCATATGTAGCAGAAGATGGCCTAGTTGGCCATCATTGGGAGGAGAGGCCCCTTGGTATTGCAATCTTTATATGCCCCAATACAGGGGAACCCCAGGGCCAAGAGGTGGGAATGGGTGGGCAGTGGAGCAGTGTGAGGGGAGGGGAGAGGGAACTTTCCGGATAGCATTTGAAATGTAAATTAAGAAAATATCTAATAAAAAAAAGAAAAAAATGAGAAAGTGAGGATTTTCAAGTGCTCGCTTGTTTTTGCTGTTTGTTTTTCTCTCCCTGGTGCTATGGAAACCAGGTCATTCAATCAAAGACTTGGGAAGGGGGAAGAGACTGTGGGTCAGAAGGTCTTCCCTTGTCCCCAATAGCTCTCTTACCCAGCATCAACAGCTAATCAGGTTGGAGCTGTTGCCCGACTACTGATAGGAAAACATCTGATTTAGCTTCTGGAGGCATTTACATGTAATTAGCTCAGGTGCAGTAACACCTGATTCTTCTTTATTTTTGGAGATTCCATAATCTACTTTTTCCAGGAAGACTAGATTCTGCTGGGAATTTTAGTTCTAGCCAACACCAATTTGCATGTTTATGGGAGCATCTATTATGATTCATCCAACCTGCCCTTTCTGTAGTCTATACTCTCTTCTCACATGGCTATAGCTACGGAAGCCCTTGCTATTCTAAGCTTAGATTGACTTCCGCTTGAGGAGATTGGGTATAAAAGAGTCTTCAAGAAATGTCTCTGCAGTTCCTTTGCAATAAGGCACAAACCAATTGTGGTTAATAAACCTGCTTTCTCCATGCATAACTGGGAAGTCAGGAGATCAGAGAGGATAGGAGATGAGCAGACACTATTCATATTTCTCTTCATCAGAATGTGAACATGAGTCTGGCATGTTGACTCATCACCATGTCACTGTAGACTGTAAATGAGTTGGGGTGGTCTGGTGGTACTGGGGCATCTCAACTTGTGTCCCTTGCCCAGAACTTTAACACAGCAGAAACTACTGAGCATGGTGGCAAATGGGGAGTAGAAAGGGGTGTTCCTCTTCTGCTCACTTCAGTGCACATACTGCCCTCCCCTCCCAAGCAGAAAAGAAGCAATGATGCAGAGTTGAAACCTAAAGATGATGCCCAACCTGGTCTGGGCCTGCTCTGATCTCCTCGCTCAGTGCTAGGTCATTTCCAATTCCGTTCTGTTCATGAACCGAGAGACTAGGAACTGATTTCTCTTTTTGTCTGTTTTTCTTTTATTTAGTTGTTAGCACTCAGAAAGCTGAGGCTAAATTGAGACCAGACTGGGCTACATGAGACTCATCTCAAAATACATCTATCTATGGATATGTGTCAGAGCTATTTTACATAGATCTAAGAAAGAAATGAAATCTGAGGTAGGCAATGCTTTCCAAAGGAAAACAATCAGGTCATCTACCAGTTTGCACTAGCCAAAAATCTCACACCTTTCTGCTGTAGCATGCTAGCATACCTGATCAAGGAGGTAGAGATGGGAGCAGAGATAGTGAGAACACACACAGTATGTATGCTTCTCTGAGGCATTGTTTGTTTTCAGGTTTTATCAGAGTTTTTTTGGAGAGCCCTTACATGTGCAATGAGTTCATGTCCTTTCCATTTCTTTCTTTAAAACATATATTGATTTATTATTTTACTTGTATTTATATGAACTTGTATGTGTGTTTATAAGTGTATGTGTGTGTTTGTTTGTGTGTTCACACATGTGTGCAGGTGCTCATAGAGGCCAGAAAAAGGAAGGCATCACAACCTTGGGAATTAGAGTTACAGGTCATTGTGACCCCCCTGACATAACTTTAGTTCTCTGGAAGATTAAGAGGCATTCTTAGCCACTGAACTGTCTTTCTAGCTCTCTTTTTATTATTATTAATATTTTAATCACAACAAAGATTTCTGTGTAAGTAACTTTCTTATTTGAGTTATTTTGTAAAGCTAAGCTACTGCCAAATTCTTGGCTTGAGGAACCTAATTGCTTTCTGCATGCTGGTGGGCACCCTGGCGGGACCAACACCTGGAACAACAGTGTATGTGACTGGCAATGATGTGCCAGGTTCATCTGATTTTCATGCTGCTCACAGACACAGTGGATATTCAATTTGCAAGCCTCCTCTTGGCTCTGTGCTGATAAGGAGGCCTGTGATTTAATCTAACAGGGTAAGCAAAGGTCTTGATGGCACAGATTAGAAACACACCTTCTTTAAAGGATTGGGAAGCTTAGAGATAACCAACCTGAAATCGCCCTCTGTACCTGGGGCTGAGGTATAGCTCCCACACAGCCTTATGCTTTGTAAGGAGTTGCAGAGGGAGCTCAGCTCAGGGCTTTCTTCAGGCTGGAGATGTAATTGTAGGTAGAGTGGGGCCAGGTGACATACCAACCTTTGTTTTGAAGGAACAGTTTAAAACTAGGCTTTTAAACAGTAGGGGAGTCTACTTTTTTACTTGAAGGTTGTATTTGGAACCATTTTAGCATGTCTTCTTCAAATCCTCCCTGGATACCCAAAATGAGTCCATTTTGAAGCTTAACTGTGGCAGAGAGCCCAAATTGCTGGCAGAGGCCATATGGGATAGCTGGAGAAGCTGAGGCCATGAGGAGGAAATGTAGCTTGTCATTCCTGGTGAATATCCTTCGTGTTTTAAACGCAAATTCTTTACATAAGCAATTTCACCTGGTTTCCATGGAAGCTCTGGAAAGCCCAGAGGAGAGTATTATTTTTTTTTTTTATCACTTGTAAGTGAAACATATGACATTCAGAGACATGCTCAAGAATCTCCACCCATGTGTTTTTCTATTTGTTAAGTTTCCTGGGTACAGAACACGTATCACCAGAAACAGATTCAGAACAGGCAGCAAAGCCAGACTCCACAGTTTTATTACAGAACACCTTCTGCAGGTAGTCACTGGAAATGCCATAATCCTTATATGTCAGACATCATAAGGTGCACACCCCTCAAGAAAACTCATTACACATCATGGTGTGGTTTATTTTGTCTATGTTTTTTGTATCTTCTTCAGTTTATTTTGTCAGTATTCTTTCCTAGTGTTATATTAGTGCTTTGAAAAATTTCCAACAATGTAATTTGATATTACTCACCCCTCCCAATTGTTCTCTGATTACTCCCTCTGAACATAGCCAGCTTTGTGGTCATTCTTTTTCTTCTTTTAACCCATCACATCCATTATATGATGACCATACATGGATGAGTGACGTTCCATTGGACTCTGGCCCATTGTCTTAGTTTGAGATTTATTGCTGTAAAGAGACCCAGTCCAAGGCAACTCTTATAAGGGACAACATTTATTTGGGGCTGACTTACAGTTTCAGAGGTTTAGTCCATTATCATCATGGTAGGAAGCATGGCAGCATCCAGACAGAAATGGTGCTAGGGAAGGAGCTGAGAGTTCTACATCTTAGTCCACAGGCAACAGGAGACTGTGTATAGTGGCATAGCTGAAACATATATGGTCTCAAACCTCACCTCCATAGTGACATATTTCTACCAACAAGGCCAAAACTCCTAACACTACCACTCCCTATAGATAAGCATTCAACCACACTAGTCTATTACATGTGATTTGAATGTGAGATGTTCATGAGTTGTTGTATAGGTCCTAGCTGGAGGAGACAGTTTAATGGCAGTATCCCTTTGTAGATTTAATCATATGTGTCTCACTTCCACTCAGAGTATCATGATAATAGTTGGTTTGCTCTTTCATGCCTCCTCAGACATGATGAAATAAAACCATAAGCTAAAATAATTTTTTCCTTGTTCTTTCTGGAGGGTTATCACACTGACAAAAAAGAAATATAAAGAGTAACTCATATTATTGTGCGATGTAGAGCATTTGGTTGTCATAGAAAGGTGATGAGGAAAATGGTGGGGGATCAGACAAACCTGAGCCAGTCACATGTGTAAACACCTGGTGTAATTAGCAGCTCGTCTGGGCTTTCCTCATATGTACAACAGAGAGATTGGGTGGCTTTGTTTAATATGTATGTGATGGCTTTGTAGGGGTTTAGGGGTTCATCTATGTGAGAAAGTTTATTAGAGGAGCTGACTACATAGTTATGAAGGCTGAAGAGAACCACAGCGGGAGGTGAACTGTAGACCAGAGGTTACAGAATTTCAAAACATGGCTTAGTTCAGAAACCACGGATGATTCAGAGCCAGGAGAGTCGGTGAATATAGCTTAGTCAAAGTCCAGAAGCCTAAGATCCAGGAAATCTGCTGGCAAAAATTCCCTGGGCTCAAATGCTGGCAAGCCTATAGTTCTGACATCCAAGGCAGCAAAAATAAGCCTGACCCAACTATTAGAAAATAGGCCAATTCTTTTCATAAAATGTTTTCTTTGGGCCCCCAGATGATAAATAGTACCATCTATGAAAAGCGGGCATTTTTTCCTACTAAACCATTTAGATTGGTGACTGGTTTTTGAAAACCTTCTCACAAGCACACCGATGTTTCTCTGTATTCCTTTAGTCACACTGATACCTAAGATTCATTTCTACTCTTGGTGAATGTGTTTCCCCAAGCTGCTCTTCGCTGAATTTGTTCAGATTAGATATAGGCCAATCAGGAACTTATTCAGAAGTCACTGCCCTTGGAAGGTCGCTGTTTTCACACTCTGTGATGGATGGATGTGAGAATACACAGCAGGTCTCTACTTTGGCCTGTCATCCATTATTCTACATCTGCCTCAACACTGCTGGCAGCTGCTTTGATGCACAAGACCGGCACCAAGCCTATAACCAGGTGCTTGGCTCTAAACTCACTGTAGCAATAGAGACACACAGGCAACAATTTCCCAAATAGTGTCTCCCTGGGAACCCAAGGTCAGGGGCCAGATGTGCTTGTACCTGTTGCCAAGCTGTGATTTGTCCACCTGGCTTGTCCATCACGTTAGTTTCCCTGCCCACATCTCTAGACTTTGACTTTCTCATCCCCTTCCATATTCGTGTAGGTTCTCATCCATATATAATCAACATCTCTACACCTTAATAATTGTAATGGGTTGGTTTTCCTGCCTGCACTTGATGAACCAAACTGTCACTGTGTTTATCATCTTATATACATTGACTAAGATTTTTCATAAACAAACCTGGCATATCATAATACCAGGTGGAAGGAACTTGAGATTTTCATTAGCTCGCTGTTGTTTCATGGCCTTCAGCTGGGGTATCTCTTCCACTTTGTGTCTCTATCCCATCATGTAATAGAGTTGTGTCTCTTTTTTTCCTTCTGTCTGTAACTTTGGTTCCATTAGCATTATTCTGATAGCAGGCAAAGAAGCACACTTTTCTTTCTAACAAAATCTAACAAAAAACTTTCACATTTATAGACCAACTCTGGGTCATTAAGATAAAAACATTTTCTCCATTTCTTTGTGTCTGTCACTACTGATTTTCCAAGGCTGCTACCAAGTAAGATTGGAGTCATCATGTTGTAAGAAATCTGAGGAGCTCACAGTGAAAAAAAAAAGTGGCTATAAAGTGTGTCTGTCATAGAGAGCACTGTATCTTCCCTGCATCATGTAATAGGCATACAACCCATAGGCTTCCACAAGGATGTCTGTGTATCTGCTTGGAATATGGTCATGTTCCCATAACAAGACTAGGCTTGAGTCTTCTAGAATCAATTGCCCAGTAGTGAGTATTCTGGCTTGGACTCAGGTTTTGCTTAAGACTGCCGGTACACTGGGACTATGAAAATCTCTTCCAATGAGCTGCATTTATAATTTGTAAACTCTCTATAGCCAGTATTGTCTGTGAGCGCAGGCTGGGCCAGAACACACACTCACATCTTGAGCTTTGAGGGGACGCTACTGTCAGGTCCCACTGGTGCCCTCTGCAGACACCCACTTTCACAAATGTTTCTAATCCAGTCATCTCATTTATGCCCACAAACACAGAATAGAAGTATGTTTTAGATAGAAATGTTCTTTCTGCATCTATAGACAGAAGTTAACCAGGACAAGAATAATCAGTATGTGCAAAGGAAAGGAAATTCTCAGGTGGCTAACCACTACTCTAGAGTCAAAGTATTGAATCAGGATTTACATGTATTCTTAACAATATACAGCAGCTGGGAAGTATCATTCTCAAGCCAAAGAAATAATGTTGCTGCCTGAGAACCACACATATCAGAAGGGATTAGGTTGTGTGCTGCGGGAAATGTCCTTGGTGACTTATTCCCTATCTCAAGAAGAAACGGCTTAGCTGGGCAGTGGTGGCTCAAGCCTTTATTCCTAGCACTTGGGAGGCAGAGGCAGGCGGATTTCTGAGTTCAAGGCCATCCTGGTCTACAGAGTGAGTTCCAGGACAGCTAGGGCTACACAGAGAAACCCTTGTCAAAAAAAAGAAACTGCTTGATGTTTTCTCTAAGAGAGTTGCTATCTTTTGGATTTTAGGTGGAGAAAAAGCTAGATATTTACCATCAGAGTAATTAATATTAAATCTCATTTAAGTTTTCTGAATGTTGTTATTTTCTATTAATGAGCTGATATTAGATTTTATGTTGCATATTTCATCTGTGAGAGTAGATCACAGATTTCTCTCCACTTTTGTTAGAGCAGTAAATTGTTTTCAAATGTTGAGGCAATCTTGTATTCCTAGAATAACTTTATTTATATATCCATTTATATTGTTGGAGCAGTCAGCAACATTATATATTAGCATATATTGGGTTATAAGAGCTAGCTGGGAATGGCTCCTGGCTTTTGAAACCTCAAGCTTACCCCCCAGAAACATACTTCCTCTAGCACGACTATGCCTTCTATGCTTCCCCAGATAGTACTACAAAATTGTGGACAAGGATTCAACACGTTTGACTTGGTACAGATGTTATTACACAGTGTCATCCAGACGGCAAGTGCAATCTCAGCTGTTGGTAGCCTAACAGGTAGGGGGAAGAGAGCTATTAGATGAGCATGTCTACACAGCTCTATGTTCAGACATTTATTCTGAATTATAGCATTTCTTCCTGGAAGCAGGCTGATAAGACTGTGGGTATAAATACATTTTACAAGTCCCAAGAAGGCTAACAAGACTGCTCTTTAAGGTCACATAAGCAGTAACATGTGCTGGGGGGAGTTGACTTCAAACCTGCTTAGCTGCTTGCAAGTAGCCTAGGGAGCTACAGGAATGCCACCTTTGTGGATTGTCACCCATGCTAGGGTGAGCTTTTCAGTGATGCAACTACTTTAGAGTCTTTCATGCTCTGCAAGAAACCACCAAAAAAAAAAAAAAAAAAAAAAAAAAAAAAACCTCACTGGCTCTCTAAGCCAGATTTGATGGAATTGTTACTTTGTTCTGTCCTCGGTGTCCTATTTAGGATTGAGCAGACATCTGTTGACATCTCCCCAGGGTAAGTCCCACAGCAGCCCTCATAAGCTAATTTTAGCTCATGAGAAGGGAAGAGGACACCATGGTTAGAGCACAAAGGTAAATGAAATCCCAAGTTACACAGCAAACCTTGCACAATCTTTATGTAAAAATCATTTCAAAGACACCTCCCTATTTCCTTTATTATCTACTCTGTACCATCTCTGCCTCCTCCTTTTTGAAGAAGTACAGCCCAGAAAAAAAAAAAAATAGCACACATTTTACCAAGGAAATGACAAATTGATACGTGACCCAGAGTATTTCTTCAGTGTTATAAGGGAATAAACAATTACACATTATTCCAAAATAACAGCAGCAGCTAAAAATTGAGGACCCAATACCCAAATGACTGTGGGAAATAAACGGGGTGGGGGTTGTGAGCTTTTTAATACAGAGTTTTCAGCTCAAGCTCAAGTTATAAATATCAGCAAATGCTCTCCCATGCTTCACTGTGCTCCTCTAATGCAATTTGTTTAGAGCTTTGAAATACAAGACAGCCATATATTTTACTCTTGCCACCAGTAGGCAATTTGCAAGAAAGCAAGTAATATAAAAATGGCTATTTACTCTGATACAAGTGGTAGAGTCCGTTCTCACTCTCCACTGAAGCCATTATAAGATAGCAAATCAATAATCAGTTCTCATTCCCCAACTCAGTAAACATCTGCTCCTGTTACCATAAGCTACACTCAGTTAAGAAAGCTTTCTTGCCAGGAGAACAGCTGATTCCTTTGCCAAGGCCACAGATGTCAACACAGGAAAATCACTCCTTAATTACCTCGCTCCAATAGTCAAATGGTTAAGTGCTGGAGAATTTCCTTGCAATTGGAGAAACTGAAAATTATGAGATGATGCTAAATGTATTCACAAAGAGACAGACTTTGTCTAATTTTTCAGATTACAGAGTTCGTCTTACACAGTATTGTCTGAGTTCAGATCACCCAAGTAAACGTTTAGGGAGTCTCAGACATTTGAATGTAGCTCATGGGACACTGCTTACATCAAAGCCAATGGGATAAGTCTAGCATCCTAGCATCCTGACAAAAGAGATAAGGTACAACCTCTCATATACACAATGTATCTGTACAATTGAACCATTGATCCCAAGCCTACACTGTGTGATATAGAAAATAGCAAAGAGAAACTTAAACAATTGACCCAATTTCATTATTCGGTCAATTTATATCATTGATTACTTGGCTCTTTCACAAACTCAGTGTTTACTCTTCTTTTGGCCCCAGGGTTCTGTATTAGGTTTTGAAGGGGCTAAGAGGAACAGAATATTTGGAGATTTATCCTTCTCCAGCATTTTGCCCATGTCTACCTGGGTACAGAGCTCAGAAGTGAAGCACCAAGGTACAGTGAACCAACCTGTGATCCATTATGTTGAAGAAAAAAAAAATAAACAGTTATGTATTCCTGATTACGGACTTGTATACTGGGGCGCCATTGATTGATGCCATTTTCTGCTTCCCTGTAGTATCACTGCTGTGCTAGCCCCCTCTCTTTCTCTCTCTCAGATCCTCTTTCCTTCAGTCCATTCTACTCTCTCCTCTCTATCTGCTTCTGCCTTTACTCTTAGTGTATTATATTTCCTAGAAAGTTTTACTATCGACCCTTTTGCTGAAAAGAGATTCCCCTTTGTATTGTTACAGTACCCTCTGATGAAAAAATACTCTTAATTATATAATGGCCAAAACAATTAGCCCTCTTTCCTACAATCAATACTTTTTGTAAGCCTCCTTCCTAAGATGCTGAAGGTATTTAATATCTTTATATCTGTGTTCTTTTCCCTCAGTGGAATCTGTTTTGGTTATGGTATGTAGTGGCTGATCAATTACAGTTTACTCTATACAAATATGAAACCCTTCCTCACTAAGGATTGAAGTCTCCGTCTCTTTGGATTTAAGGTTTTAACACATAAGTTTTGAAGGGGTGACAATGCTTTGGATCACTGTCTGTACCATTTCTCTTCACTATCCCTAAATTACAATGGTATCACATATAGAGTACACTCTGCTTATCTCAGTCATAGCTCCAAAGCTAAGTGCCTGAGTTTTCGGTGTTCATGGGTGCCATATCTATAAATGTTCAAACTTTCAAGTTCATAGATTATTGTTTAATCACAGATGTATCACAAGATACAAATGAGCTGTTGGGATAAATAGGATTTGAGGGGATTTGTTATTATATATTTCTTTTCAGTCCTTTTTGTGGGGTTGATTTTTTTTTCAAGCTCCCAGAAGGTTTCTGGGCTAGTTGAGTATAAACAGAGAGGAAGCATCAGAATATAAAGAAGTAGGTGGAAGATAAAAGCAGTGTCTTCCTTTGTGAGTGATGCCCTTGGCAGTGGCTTTGTTTCCCCTGTGATACAACCTTTCAACAGGGTAGACTAAGAAAACAGATCCTACCTTGTCTCTTCTTGCTTAGTTGACTCCCATGTGGCTTTCTGCATCTTGGTAAGATGTCATCTTTACCATCCTCCTCAAGGCTGCCTGCAACAACTAATCTCCAACTTCACTTCCCATTTTTTTTCCAGAGTCCTCTCCCTGGATATATAATTAATCCCTAAATTAAATCTCCTCCTTGTGAAATGTCTACAGCAGTTTTTTTTTTTTTTTTTTTTTTTTTTTTTTTTTTTTTTTTTTTTTTTTGTTCTCAGTGAGCTCAGCTTCAATATTCAGTGACCAGAGTAAAATCGTGAAACCATGTTGAGTAAGTGAGTAAAAGAATAAGCAAGATTTTTAAAAAATGTAATCCAAAGGGTATTTGCTAGAGGGCTGGACAGATTCTTAGCATCTAATAAAATTAGCTGCTCTTTCAATGGACCTGGGTATAGTTCCCAGCACCTGTATAATGGTTCACATCCTCCTCTATTCCAGTTATAGCTTTTCTGAAATGCTCTTTTGGCCTCAGTGGGCATTACACACACAAGGTATAGATATCTAGATAGATAGATAGATACATACATACATACATACATACATAGATACAGAGATACATATGCGCATGTGTATATAAAGGCATACATACATATAAAATAAAAATAAATAAATTTAAAACATTTTTCTGTTTGAATTGAAGTATAGCACAAATAGAAAGTCCTATGCGCTATTGCAGGTTAACCCCTTTTGGCTCCTCCTTTGCTTTAGTTCTCTCATTAGAGACAGCATGTTTAAAAATAATAATATTGCAGTTGGAGACTTAGTGAGCACATTAAAGAATTTATCAGCAATGCCCAGCTCATAACAAGTCATTAATAACCACCAGTTCAAATATGCATTTGACATGTTCAGTGTCTTAGTGAGGCTTAAAATGTTCATGGATATTATTTTTATGATTTAGGAAGCCAGTAAGGTGACACTGAAGGTGCCAGTGAAAAGTAAAAAGAATATAGTATTATAAAGAGATAAAGGGGAAACTATAATGGGATTCAATGAGGAGGAGTTGGGGGACAGAGTAAAAGAGGGAATGTGGAGGATAACTATCACTTAAGCATCTTTGAAAAACCTATGGGAAACTATGATTGTAGAAGCTTCCTAGTGTATATGTATATGAAGGACATTTAAATTGAGTATCATATAATGGGAGACAATGCCTCAGCTATATTCATGCCACTAAGCAAAACCTCAAGCACCAGGGATTGGTTAAAACTCATTTGTTAGTCAATCAGGTCTCATAGAAAAACTTCCAAGTATCCCAAGTATTACCCATGCTAAATAGTTACTATCTATGACTTGATGGTAAAACCATATTTTTAAAGATTCAAATTACTTATGTCATCATCATTGAACATGGAGAAAGTAAGTTGGTGTCCAACTAGAAGCTTTATCCCCACTGACTAGTATTTATGGTGTTGGAAGATACTTGTTATAATTTCAGAGAAGATAAGTCTTCATCAGTATCTACAAGCTATAAACCTTGTGATCAACAGCAGTGACTTGCCTGCTAGATATACTGGTACAATCAAAGAACAAATGATTCAAAAGTAACCAACCACTTTCTACTAGAACTTAAGGCCCACTCCATGAGATAGAATCCATTCCTGACACTGTTAAAGTAACCAAGAACCTAATACTAGGTCTTGGGCCCTAGAGGAAAACCTACTACCATTCTTCCAATAAAAGAAGATCATAATAACATGTCTCCTAGTAACATATTGTTATACTCACAGATAAGACTCTCACTCAACCCTCACCAAAGAAGTGTATTCTTGCAGTAGGTAGTAATTAACAAAGAGAGCCACAATTGCACAATGTGAAGAGTGAGAGAGTCCAGGGTGCTCTGTATAAAGGGGAAACCTTCATCAAGGCCCTCCCTTTAGGTGATCTATGCAGAAAAGGAGGCATAAAAAGATTATAAGAGCCAGAGGTCATGGATGACTCCAAGGAAACATCTTTCACATACAACAGGACTGATAGACCTACAAACTCAGAAGAGATGAGAGCATACAAAAAACTGAACCATGCACACTGAAACCAGAAAAAAGACCAAACACTGAGATGGGAAAGTGGAGACAAAAATCTCACCCCTAACCAAGAAAACATTCTTTTTTTTAATTGGATATTTTCTTGATTTACATTTCAAATGTTATCCCCTTTCCTGGTTTCCCCTCTGAAAAATCCCCTCCCCCACCCCCTCACTCCTCCCCCTGCTCACGAACCCACCCACTCCTGCTTCCTGGCCCTGGCATTCCCCCACACTGGGGCATAGAGTCTTCACAGGACCAATGGCCTCTCCTCCCATTGATGTCCAACTAGGTCATCCTCTGCTACATATGCAGCTGGAGCCATGAGTCCCACTTGTTGGTGGTTTAGTCCATGGGAGCTTGGCTGGGTGCTGGTTAGATCATATTGTTGTTCCTCCTATGGGGCTGCAAACCCCTTCAGATCCTTAGGTCCTTTCTCTAGCTCCTTCACTGGGGACTCTATGCTCAGACTGTGAGCATCCACTTCTGTATTTGTCAGGCACTGGCAGAGCCTCTCAGGAAACAGCCATATCAGGCTTCTGTCAGCAAGCACTTGTTGGCATCCACAACAGTGTCTGGGTTTGGTGATTGTATATGGGATGGATCCCCAGGTGGGTCAGTCTCTGGATGGTCATTCCTTCAGTCTCTGCTCCACACTTTGTCTCTGTAACTCCTTCCAAACCATTCTAATGTATGTCACTGTGCATACCAACACACTCCAGGGAAGGCACAATGCAGAGCATTGGCTAAAACAAATCCTCAGTGTCTCTGTCTCTGCCTCTCTGTCTCTCTCTCACTCTCTCTCTCTTTCTCCCCCCCCCCATGTGTGTTTACTTTTTGTTTCGATACTTTTAGACTTACTGATTTTATTATTTTTAGTTTGTCCAAATTAACTTTACTATTTTTGGATCTTGATGTTTTCTTTTTCTAAGATGAAGAAAAAGTATGAAATCAGGTCAAAAGTGGGTGGTATGTAGATGATCTGGGGGAGGGAGTTTGAGAAAGATGACAGAATATGATCAAAACATATTATATGAATAAATAAATAAATAATTAAGAAGAGAAAACAAATGATAAATGCTGATAAGACTTCAGGGAAGAGAGAACTATTATTCACCATTGTAGGGAATATAAACTAGGGTAGCAACTATGGAAATGATTATGGATGGATTCCAAAAAAAAAAAAAAAGCTACTATATAATTTCTCCACTAAATAAAATAAACTCTGTGTCCTTCCCCCAGCCTTGAGTTGGTTAAAATAGGCTCCATCAGCTGAAGCCAGGTGCCAGGCAGGGCTAAATTTATATCTTCCTGCCTGAGACTTGAGCAGACTGCCTGCAGGTTGAGCTGCTGAGAGCTTTCTTTGAAACTCAATGCAGCTGAACCAAGCAACAGAACCTAGTCCTTGGGTTTTCCCCTATATATTCAGAGCTGAATATTAAAATTTGAGCCTGGATTAGAAGTCTTTGTCTTGGCTCATTATTTCTCTCATCCGCCCATTCTATTCCACCCCCAGCTCTCCTTCCAGGTGTACCCAGTTCTCCATGGCCACTGGTAGGCTACAAAACTCTAAAATGACATAAATGTTTCTTATTATGTTTCTCTATATGCTGATGTGAATGCATAGTGGTGTAGTCACTAAAGAAACAAATGTAAATGAAAAACAAAGTATTCATGTTGGAGAATGTTTCCCTTCCTATCCAGAAGGTTTTTTATATTCTGTGGTATATTCTTTGGATTATTTTTGGTGCTATTAGGGGCTTTCTCTGAAACCTTTTGCCTGTGTGCAAAAAATTTCGACATGTTTACCTGTGTTTTATTCTAGCACTTTCCATCTTTTAGGCTTCAGCTTAAAGGTTGTGACCAGTTTTGAGTTTATTTTTGTGAGAGTTCATAGACATGAATCCAGTTTTTCCAATACTCCCTATAAATAAGCCACTCTTATCCCAGTGTATGTTTTGACATCTTTGTCAACAATTAAATGGCTGTAATTCTGTGGGTTTATTTCTGGGTCATCTCTTGTATTCCATTGGCCTGCATGTGTGTTTTATCCCTGTGCAAGTTTGGTTTTGTCACTACTGTTCTGTTGTATAGTTTGAGATCAAGAACTGTAACATCGCCAGTGTTTTTTGTTTGTTTGTTTGTTTGTTTTTTGTTCTTATAATCACTTTAGAAATTTAAGGGTGTGTGACTTGTTTAACTTTTGTTTGTTGTTTGTTTCAACATGAATATTATTTATTTTCCAGTTCTATTAAGAATGCAATTGAATTTTTATAGGTCTTCCATTGAATGGTTAGATTAATTTCAGGAATTTAACTATTTTTAACATAGTAATTCTGTTTATCTGAGGACCAGAATGATCTTCTGACCTTCTAGATAAGATCTAGATCATCAACTTCTTTCCTCAGTTTCTTAAGTTTTAAACAAAGAGGACTTTCACCTCATTGGATAATTTTTTAATTATGTTTAATTGTATATTTTGTTTATTCACATTTCAAATGATATTCCCTTCTCCCGATCCCCCCCCCCAGGAACCCCATTTCCCATCCCACTTCTTCCTGCTTCTATGAAGGTGTGCCCCTACCCTCTTGTATTTTATTGCTCTGAAGGATAATAAATGAGATTTTTTTCCCCACTTTCCTTCTCAGAAAGTTAATTCTTGGCACAAAGGAAGGCTACCCATTTTTATGCATTTCTTTTGTACCCTAATGTCAGATCCAAGAGTTTTCTGGGGGCTTCATTAGGACCTTCTATGTATAGGAAGCTATCATTTGCAAATAGTGATACTTAAGTTCTTCCCAGTTCTATTTGTAGCTTTAAAATTATTTCTATATCTCATTGTTCTTGTTAAAGATATAAAAACTATACTAAATTGGAGTGGATGTGGTGGACTCCTTGTCTTGTTCCTCACCTTAGAGAAAATGCTTTCTGTGCTTCCTGATTTAATATCGTGTTGGCTATTGGCTAGTTGTCCACTGCATTTATCATGATGAGCTATTGATTCCTATAGTCCTAGTTTCTTCAAAGAATATATATATATATATATATGTGTGTGTGTGTGTGTGTGTGTGTGTATTACATTTTTTGATGTAATACATATATATGTTGTATTATATATATTGATTTATATATATATTTATATATATAAATATTTATGTTGTATTACATTTATTGATTTTTGTTTGCCGAATTAATCTTCTATCCTTAGGATGAACATAATTTTCCATGATGACTGATCTTTATGTGTTCTACCATGTATGAGAGCCCAAATTCAATCCCCTAGGGAGGAAATACTTGATGTCATATACATTTGAGCTCTGTAATTGGTAAGAACATATTTACTCCTTTGAGCTCTGTAATCGGTAAATACATATTTACTCCTTTACTTTTATATCTATTGCTTACATAAACATTAGAAAATTTTATTTTAGATTTATTTATTTTATATATGCCAGTACACTGTCACTGTCTTCAGACGCACCAGTATAGGACATCAGATTACATTACAGATGGTTGTAAGCCACCATGTAGTTGCTGGGAATTGAACTCAGGACCTCTGGAAGAGCAGTCAGTGCTATTAACTGCTGAGCCATTTTTCTAGTCCTTTATGTGTTCTTAAATATGAGGTGTGATAATTTTACTGAGTTTTTGTTCTGTCTAAGCTCAGGGAGTTATTGAGAGGAGAAACTGAGTAAGTGAACCTGAAAGTGAGTTTGAGGCCTTTGAGAGCTGAGGGTTGTCCTGGGGATAGGGATGCTCATCTCCTCCCTAACAAGAAGGTTCTGCCTCTATCCACTGTTCAGGAGCCATGCCACAGCACTGATGTTTGGTTTAGCTGCCTCCTCCTCCTCCTCCTCCTCCTCCTCCTCCTCCTCCTCCTCCTCCTCCTCCTTCTCCTTCTTCTTCTCCCAGAATATTCTCTGTACTTCGTACCGAGTTTGTAAAATATTTTGTGTTTTTATTCTCTCTGTAATAAAGTCTGGGTTTTTTTGTTGTTGTTGTTTAGGTTTTTTTTGCTGTTGTTTGAAATGGAGGTCGCTTGTAGTCTTCAATTTTATACAGAAGTCTTCAGTGATCTCATTTTGACCAAAGTATCTAATTGTGACTTTTTTGGAAACTTCATCGGAAGTCCATATATTATAACGATTTATACAAAATTAAGTCTTTTAACAGGGACAGTATGATCTCATTATTTTTTCTCCTTGAGTAACATATAGTTGTAACATAGCATGTGTGTATAGCCTTAAGTCTGAATAAGCTACAAAGTATATATGTATATGTGTATGTGTATGTGTACATGTTTGTGTAAGTGTGTATGCATGCATGCCATAAGCTGCTCTACACTTTTCCCCTCTAAGCAAAATAGCACAAAAATATTTTGGTTTCATTTTAACTTGTTTTTATTCTAAATTATCTAGATAATTATATCTGGGAAGGATAATTGCATATTCTTATGCCTGCTGTTTGAATATAATGTGAGTTGTTTTGTACTCTGAAAGCAATATGATACTGTCTACAGTTTATGTAATTGTATCCTTGATGCTGTCTTTCTCTGGGGTAGAAATGAGTAATTATGTGTTTAGTGTTGCCTGAAGACAGTGGGGATTGTAATTGCTGAGGGGTATTTTATGTTTCACCTGCCCCCTTCATTCATCGAGACCACTTTAACAGAGGCTTCATTCTGAACACCTGGGCTTGAATTTTACCATCCATATGGAACACGGTTTCAATGTAAGGGACTCAATAAATCTTAGATGTTTAAGGCTAATTGGGCAGATCCCAGAGACCACTTTGCAGCCTCATGAGTGGAAGTACATGCTGGAAACCATTCTAGCATACTATTTGAGCCAAACTGCTTATCTTTATGGTCTTAAACTTCTTTTAGTCATCTAACTTCTTTAAAACACTATTAAATATATTATTTGTTCAGAAATTCCCTTTATTTTTCTAAAATCCATTATTTTCTATGCACTACAGTTATATCTGATGCCCACAGAGTCTGGAAGAGGGCAACAGATCTCCTTGACCTGGACTTATAGATGGTTGTGAGGTGCTAACATGAGAGTACTAGGAATGAAACCTGAGTCCTCTGCAGGAGCAGCCAGTTCTCTTCACCACAGAGAAATCTCTTCAGTCTCTGGTTCCAATTCCCTCTATTTTTTAAATATTAAAAGGAAAGAGGATGTCCTCATATGATGGTCAATGTAAAACATTGATAACCTTGCAGATCTTCCAAAGGAAAAAAATACTCAGCCTCTTTTTCAGCTTGTTATTTATCAGATTACATGACTCTAAATTACCTAGCCAATTTATATGATTTCAGTCTCATCTATTGGCCACTGAATAATCATTTCTATCCATTAGGCAATGGTTACTTAAGTGCCAACTTGTAAAGGATTTAACCAATTCTTCATTATTCTACAACACCCCCTTATACACACACACACACACACACACACACACACACACACACCTTTTATAATGAACTTAGTCGCTTGGAATCTGAGAACAAGGATGGAAACTTACATTTACTTGATGGCTCATCAATACTTCTAAAATGCTTTGAACTCTGAAAAAACACCAGTTCAGCTACTTAAATGGCTGCCCAAGAGAAGGAGGCAGTGTGGGAAAAGTAGTAGGAAGGTCAATAAAATGTATTAAATGTAGTTTTTCAAGTAACTGTCATTCATGACAACTATTATTTCCATTATAGGTATGGTTCCCTCTCCATACTTCTCTCCTCCTCCCTTCCTCCCTCCCTCTCTTTTAATTAAAACTCTTAATTTAATTAGAATTTTGCTTAACTGAGGATGCATGATAGTAAGACAACATAGTAATGTATTTATAATAAAATCAGAGATGAGGAGAATGACATTCAAGTCTACATCTGTCTGTCCCTCCAGCTTGTGTGCTTTTACCTCATGACATGTCCCCTCCTTCTCCTATGTGCCAGCCTTGCTGTTCTGTCTCTGCAGTAAAAGTGGTTTCATCCATGTGTTACACTGTGTGGTCAAACTTGTCTTCTTGGAAATCATCTCCATGCTCTAAACTCTCCCTTTACCCACTCCTAGTGAACATCAAACTCCAATCCTTGCCATTTCTTTTCGTGTCACTGCTTTCTTCAGCCTCCTATCAATCTTCTGGCTGCCTCCTGACTGTAAGTCTGACTTACTTACAAGTGTCTCCATGAGTCTGCCTCTCCCTGCAGTCCCAGAGAACACCCAAGCATTGATTACACCATGTTTCTTGTGTATCCTTCACAATAGCTGCTAGTTTCTTAGTCATTAAGCACTAACAAAATGAATGTCCAGATTTAAGGGTTTTTTTGTTGTTTTTTTTGTTTTTCTTTTTGTTTTTCAGCAAATGTTCTTTATCAGTGCCATGTGGTGGGCTGTATCTCTGTATCTCTTCACCTCAAGGCAATGTTTCGTTTTGTGGAATGTCTATAACAATGAATCTTCATCTATAAATCCCTTAGTTCCTACATAACTGTGTCCACAAAATAGATGTACGGTAAACTTGCTATGTGATATCTGGCATAAATATGTACTCAGAGAGATTGAAAGAATAAATGCTAGACTGCAGAAGACAGTTCTTTGAACAAGCCATGGGCAATTACCAGCAAAGTGAGTCTCTCAGGACATATTCTCAAAATCTCATCATCTTTTGAGCCAAACACTCTGATGTCTCATCCATTTTAGGTCCTCCATTCTCTGGTCTCACTTTTGTTATTGGGCATTAGATGAGCCATTCACAAAGGCCAGTCACGCAGCTCTTGCTTTGAATTCCCTCATCTCCACCCTTAAATTTAGTCCTTTTCACAATACATCATTTTTTTCATATCCCAGGCATTTGGCATTTATTTATTTATTTTTTGATTGTGGAGTGCCAGTGACTTTTTATATTCTCTAAGAATGCTCTGGAAGGCTCTGAGGAAGATAAATCTCCTTACTGAAAAGCAGTGTGGTTGAAACATCTAAAGCCACAACCAAGAGGCTAGTGATGAACAAGCTGCTGCCAGGCACTGGACAGCTGGATGCATTTCACAGCTCACAGTACATCCCTCCTCATGAGAATAAATGAAGACTCACAGGCCTCAGCGAAAGGGACAGCAGGGAAGCAGGAGACAGCTGGGTATAATTACCCACCTCACCCAGAATTCGAAAGTGAAAATTAACAGCTGTTGTGTCCTGCAGAGAGGGTGTTCTTCCAGCTTTACACAGTCTGGGTACAGGATTATTTCACCAAAGGACACATAGC
This sequence comes from Mus minutoides, assembly GCA_902729485.2. NCBI lineage: Eukaryota > Metazoa > Chordata > Mammalia > Rodentia > Muridae > Mus > Mus minutoides. The sequence continues at coordinate 2,206,003 of LR753325.1, read as the reverse complement.
CAAGTCCTGCTGAGATGTCCAGTTCCATTGGCCATCTTACATGAAACAGGAGGACTCTCAGTTCTATAGCTAGTCAAAACCATACAGTCTGACATGAAAGACACATTCTAATTTCTACTCCCTCTTTGCTCTTCTCAGTGCCTAGTCTCTTTTCTGGCCAGTTTCTTTTACTCCCCTTGTAGAGTTCAGGAAGAAGCCACCTTGGAAATGAGGAACTTTGCTTTCCTTTCTTGACCCTTCCCGACTCTTCCATTCAGCTTTAGCTGTAGGCATTGGAAAACCTCTCTAACAGCTATATGTCAGAGGAGAGGGTTGTGTCCTGTTTCTCTTATAAGTAAATGTGTAGGTTGCTGCCTCTGGTATTTAGGAGTACAGCAATTATAAAACCAAGTACTTGTCTGATGCTTACTACAGTGTCCTCCAGGTACCAATTAGACCTTCATTGTTCCCCATCTCTAAGGTCCTATAGTTTGGAGGTGATGGAAGTGGGGTCACTAGTCTATAGTCTCATGTTTGGATGTAAATATGGCCTCTTTTCTTCAAAATGCATTCCTTTTTTTTTTAATTAGATATTTTTTTATTTACATTTCAAATGCTATCCCGAAAGCTCCCTATACCCTGCCCCCACCCTGCTCCCCTACCCACCTACTCCCACTTCTTTCCTCTGGCATTCCCCTGTACTGGGGCATATAAAGTTTGGAAGACCAAGGGGCTTCTCTTCCCAATGATGGCCAACTAGGCCATCTTCTGCTACATATGCAGCTAAAGACACGAGCTCTGGGGGTACTTGTTAGTTCATATTGTTGTTCCACCTATAGGGTTGCAGACCCCTTCAGCTCCTTGGGTACTTTCTCTAGCTCCTCCATTGGGTGCCCTGTGTTCCAACTAATAGCTGACTGTGAGCATCCACTTCTGTGTTTGCCAGGCACATGAAATGGAGACAGGAATAGGTCAATTTCCATGCTATGCTCAGTGATGCACTGGTTTTTAATGTCTCCTGTAGGCTAGAGCATTTAAAGTTAGTTCCCAGGTGGTGGTGCCTTGGAGGAGTTTATAAAAACCCTTAGGGGTGCAGCATTGTTGATGGAAGTCACCCCTGTGCTTGGTTTTACAGGTTTAAAGAGTCACCGCCACTCCTCTCTGCTTCTACTGTGTGCATGAATAAATAAGACCAGCCAGCTTCTTGCTTTGGAAGCCACACTATGCTATCCCTACCATGGCATAGTTCATCTCTCTAGAACTATCAGCTAAATAAATCCTTCCTTAAGCTGTTTTTGGTCATAGTGTTTTGTCACAGTAACACAACCGTAATTAATATGTTAATAAGTACATTATTTTAAGTGAATGCGCTTAATTGTATAATCAGAACATGGGACTTGGTATATCATGACATAAGCCGTCCTTGAGAAATGTGTTCTTCTTTGGGGGGGGGCGGGGGGAGTAAAAAGAACTGCTGAAAAGGAATAGCTGCAGACAGAGAGGAAAAACACCACCATAGTATTGAAGGTTTATTTGTAAAGTCTGCCAGGCTGGGTAAAACTCAAATTTGCCTTAGAGGTGAATTCTTCAGCTTTTCAGGACTGATTAAGATTCCAAATAAATATCTGATTGATTATATGTCAGCTTAATGCTCAGAAAATTTTAAAGAAAAGGAGCACTTTAGCTTACGTTTCTACTTCTGGTGTGTTTTTCTACTCTATCCGTGGTACACAGTGAGTGGGTAGCATTGCTACTGAACAAAGTATCTTAATGATCAATAAGGTAACAGTCGGCAGGATGTTAGCCTGTACCTTTGTGTCTACATGGTAATATCAACACTGGGAAGGGTGGTAACATCTGAAACACTTCCCCTAGTGGATTAAAGCAATTCTGTGTTCTCTGTGTTCTCGACCTCATGACTAATGCAATTAAATATCATAACTGTTATAGAATATACAGCTCTATACAACACCATTGGAAAGACTTAAGATGTTAAGGGAAAGTACTAGAGAAACAAAATGCAGCTTCAAAGATCAAAGTTGAGATGTTTTCTCTTGAACATTTTAGAACAGGCTAGTTTGTGTCCATCTGAGGAGGTCCTGTGTAGAAGGTAAGTTCTGCCATAGTACAGGGGAATGCCAGGGCCAGGAAGTGGGAGTGGGCGGGGGGGATCAGGGTGGGGGGAGAAGGTATAGTGAACTTTCAGGATAACATTGAAATGTAAATAAAGAAAATATCTAATAGAAAAAGAAGAAGTTAAGTTCTAAAGAAAATGCAATGTCTCTTGTCTTCATTATGCATGTAGTAAGTGATGAGATACAAGTTAACTAAAAGCTGAGAAGTGCATGTAGGTGAGTAGATAAAAAGTTGAGTATGAGTATGGTGTTCAGTCATATAATATCTTCCATTGGTCCCAGAATGAAACCACCTATGGCCATCAATAATTTCTAGCTCCAGGATTCCTCTCCTCTCCTCTCCTCTCCTCTCCTCTCCTCTCCTCTCCTCTCCTCTCCTCTCCTCTCCTCTCCTCTCCTCTCCTGCCCTTCCCTCTCCTGCCCTCACCTATCATGTTATTCCCTCCTCTCCCCTGTTCTCCCCTCTTCTTTCCTTCTTTTCCCTTCTTCTCCTCTCCCTTTCCCTTACCACCCCGCATTCTTTTTTTTCCAATTTTTATTAGATATTTTCTTCATTTACATTTCAAATGCTATCCCAAAAGTCCCCTAAACCCTCCCTCCACCCTGCTCCCCTGCCCACCCACTCACACTTCTTGGCCCTGGCATTCCCCTGTACTGGGGCATATAAAGTTTGCAAGACCAAGGGGCCTCTCTTCCCAATGATGGCCAACTAGGCCATCATCTGCTACATATGCAGCTAGAGACATGAGCTCAGGGGTACTGGTTAGTTCATATTGTTCTTCAACCTATAGGGTTGGAGATCCCTTCAGCTCCTTGGATACTTTCTCTATCTCCTCCATTGAGAACCCTGTGTTCCAACTAATAGCTGACTGTGAGCATCCACTTCTGTGTTTGCCAGGCACTGGCATAGCCTCACAGGAGACAGCTATATCAAGGCCCTTTCAGCAAAATCTTGCTGATGTATGCAATAGTGTCTGCGTTTGGTGGCTGATTATGGGATGGATCCCCGGCTGCAGCAGTCACTGGTTGGTCCATCCTTTTGTCAAAGCTCCACAATTGATCTCTGTAACTCCTTCAATGTGTGCTTTGTTCCTAATTCTAAGAAGGGGTGAAGTGTCCACACTTTGATCTTCATTCTTCTTGAGTTTCATGTGTTTTGCAAATTGTATCTTGACCACCCCTCATTCTTACAACTTTACTAATTCTTTTCTTGCCTCTCCTCCTTTTTCTTTCCCCTCCCATTCCCTCTTCTTCTCTCAACTCATCTCCTTTTTATACCACACTCTGTTCTCTTTATGTACTGGCCTTTATTTATTTATTTATTTATTTATTTATTTATTTAGCTCCACTTAATGATCTCCAGCAAACCAACCCAATTTCATTTCACATGTCTGTGCACATGTGTCTTTCCTGGAAAGATTTCTGCACTGCTGTGCACACAGGCTCTTCCTCATTCCAACGCTCTGGCTACCTTTCTCCTATCTAAAGTGTGCTTCCAGTTTCCTCTAGTTCACCACTGTGTCCTTTCCTCCCTCATACAGGTACAGCCTATTGTTCTGCTGTACAGGTCTCTGCTTTCTAGTTTCTGTCTTTTACACGTGGAGCTACTAATGCCTTGGTCATAGAGAACAATTTTGCTGTATTCCTGTCTGTATATAGAGATTCTATAACACTGCCTCTGACATAAGAAAAGAATGACAATGAACCCAGAAAAGAGGTTGTATTGGGGACTGTGTCTCACTGCCAGAGGTCACTGTAGTCTGAGTGTACTTGGTATCTGTGTGTGCGCATATGTACTTGTGTGTTTTAATCTTGCAGGAGCTGCTATTTCTATAGATGGTTTTATTTTTCCTTGGTCATTTTCCTAAGAAATCCTGAGTTACAGTGCTTGTGTAAAGGGCTCTTTGTTCTCATGGGTTTGAGACAGATATAGTCTTATAATCTGGATGTTTCACAGAACCAGTATCAGAATTTCCATGAAGCTACAGCACAGTCAGGAAAGATGTGACGCATAGCAGCCTATGCAGCTTCAACCCAGGCAAGGTTTCTTTACTGTCAACCCAGAAGGAGAAAAACATGCGGCGATTCATGAGAACCCAGGGGAGGATGGCACAGAGAAGAACCAGTTCTAGGTCTACAATCAATCAGCTGTGAGCTCTGGGCAAAGACCAGAGAAGGGAAAGACACAAGACCATGGCCTTTAAGCTCTGCTCCTTTAAGGTCTGTTGTGCAGGTGTGAGAAGGGGCTCAGCGTGTCCAGCCTGTTCCAACCACAGAGACCCTGATTTTATCCACTTTCAGAATTGGGGCAATGAATAAATTTTGCTAAGACAGGACTTATTACTAGAGAAAATTTAAAAGCATGAGATTAATTTTTTTCACCAATACCTTGTGACTGTTTTATGTTACAAAAAAAATCAATTCAGTATTGACTTAATTGAAAACCCATTGTATGCAAACTACTATACTGGATGTCAGAAGATGTCAGCTGCATACATATTATATTGTCTAATGCACATCTTACTGCAAACATAATACAAGGTAGGTATGTAATAAAATCTATAGCAGTGATTTAAGCACAGATGGGGAACGTAAGAGGAAGAGATATTCCAAGAATATACATGCATATGTATAATATACATGTGTGTGTTCATGTTGTATATGAATATATAAGAACAATTTTTATAGTTCTATAGGCATGTATTATAGGTTACACATGAATCCCATGTAATGTGCATCTAAAACAAATACATGTTATATACATAATATACACACATTGATATGTAGCCTAGAAGCAAAGAATGAAGAAAAATTAGCTTTTGATTGATACATGTTAATTAGGTTTCCAGAACTGTTGTCTCTTCTCACACTGTACTCTCTATGACAATGTTGTCATGCCAGTGACAGTAGGAGGGAGAGCATGATCTTGGGATTACATTTCTTGCCAATTGACCATGTCTATCTCCTAAGAAGATGAAGTCATCAAATATTGCTCTTAATGTATCATTAAGTCGCTACCATTTTTCTCTTGCAAACTTCAGAGTGGTAGCATGGTACTTACTTTAGTGACTGTTTTATACCTATTTGTTATTGTGATGTTGGGGATGGAAGCCAGAGTCATACATATACTACCAAGTGCTATACCACTGAGCCACATGCACAGCCCCCAGACCAATGCAATTTGATCATGTTTATTCCTTCTCTCTCAGCTCTGTTAAGTTCCACCCTTCCTTCCCTTGCCATCCAACTTCGTGTCTTTTTAAAAAATTTACAAGTCAAGGAAATGGTCCATTTGTACATGAAGAATATTTGAATATGATCCTGTCTGATCATCTAGGATGACATAATGCTTGCTCACGGAACTCATCTAGTTGTATAGAATCATTACTTCTAAAGTCACATTTTAGTTTTCCCAGTAGAGCATAGAAAACATAGTTGAAGATGAAGTATGTTTTATATTATTTTGTTGTTGTTGTTGTTGTTGTTGTTGCTGCAGTTATATGATTGTCTCTTTGTGTTTCCCAGGACAGTTTGAAATCATGAAGCCAAGGGATTCCCTCTTCTACTTTCACCTCCACCCTCCAATACCGATATCTGGAACTACAAGCACATGTCAACTTATCTGGATCAATGAGTTTTTAACAATTAAATGTCACCCAGTATATTATATGATGTATATTCCATATTGATAGAAACTACCATGGTTTGAAATTATCCAGATTAAACCCACTCCATTAGGTTTCAGAAGAAAAGAAAATATTGAGTCTAAGGTTTGCATAAGTACTTTGCTCTATCGATTTTCATTGTACTTCAGCTAAGAACCAACACACTGGAATTCAAACAAAATTGTGGCATTTTGATAATATCTTGGAGAAACAAGTACAGGCAGCTCTAAGACATACATCTGAACTTTCTCTATGGCAGAGGTCAGCAGACTTTCTACAGAGGAGGAAAAGAATAGTGTTAACTTTGAGAGTCACTTAGCCTTTGCTGGGGAGCTACCAGACTTGCCCTCAGGACATGTAAGTACTGGGCAGGTGCTAATCGAACAGGACGCTGTTTCACACAGAGATCTGTAGGTGCAGTTGCAAGTCTTGTAAATGTCTTTGTTTTTAAAACATTGGAAAGGCTTCTCTTTAATTGAGTTGTCATAAATGTTTTCAAAGGGTAATTTTCAATTCTTTACCCCAGGGTTCCATGTAAGGAATTGAGATAAAATATGATGTGCTGTAATTTATCACATTGCATCGGGCTTTGCCAAGTGTTATATTCAATTTGTTGTCATTGTGATTCATCACATAGAGTCGGTTTCCTGTAGAGCACTCCATTTTCCCAAAAATATTGGCTATTATCTCTGTTGGAAAAATACTAGTGAATGATAGTGTTTGGAACTTATAATTTTAAATTAATAATGTTAGTATTTAGAATTTAAACATTACTTGTGGCATCACTGGTGTAACAAGTTAGGACTTTGAGATATGGGAGCACTGAGGGACTAACTTAATTCAGGGCAATGCATGATTTTCTTAAAAGTATCACCTAAGGTTGGATGCTCAGCTCTGACGAAATGTCATCATTTTGTATAACCTAATAACTGCTGATCCTTAAAAATATAGCATTGTCTGAGGCCGTAAAACTGTCTCATCAGTTAAGAGCATTTGCTGCTCTTGCAGAGATCTGGCTTCTATTCCAAGCTCCCACATGGCAGTTAACCAACATCTGTAACTACAGTTCTAGGGGACTGGGTACTTTCTTCTGATCACCACAGGAACCACACATACACACACACGCACACACACACACACACACACACAAATACAAACACACACACACACACAAATACAAACACACACACACACAAACAAATACAAACACACACACACACACACACACACACACACACACACACACACACGGTGCACAGACATACATGCAGGTAAAAGATACATTAAATAAAATGAATCGATCAAGCACGGATCAGCTAAAGTGGGAGCAGTCACCAAGCCAAGCTTTTCTTAAAGGCTTCTCTCCCTCATCCATAGAGCAATGTCCTTAGTGGAACAGCATTGGGCAGGAATCAGAAACCTTGACTGTCAGATGCAAAGGACATAAATCAAATACCTCTGAAAAAAATAAAAATTAAAAAAAATAGCCAAACAGGTTCCTTAGTCCAGGTTTATGTAATATGTGGGAGACTTGTATAATTTCACGTTATTAATAACTATTAAAGTGCTATTCTGGTTTTGAGCATTATGTAAAGCTGATATAAACATAATTTGGTGTCCAATGCCAAGGAGTGCTTTTAAGATCACTGTTTGGACATTCTGAGTAAATGTGTCACTTCATTTATTTTTGCAACAGGGAGGAGATAGTACTTTTTGAAATGATGTTTAATGATGTCTGGCATCCTTTCCCCTTTAGTGTATCATAATTGCCCTAAACAGTTTTTAGCTGAGTGAGTGGGCATCTGTGTTCAACAGTTTGAAACGGAAGGATGCCGTGGACAGATGTTACACATCTCCATCAACACGTCCCTCAGGAACCTCCATTCTGTGTGCAGTGGATGAGACAGAAGTCACAACAGGCAACTTTATTTTTAGAATTTGATCCAAAAATCAAGAAAAATAAATAAATGGTGCCAAGTCTCTATTATGTTGGTACACAAAATAAACAAAAGGTACTTTAACATTTATCATGGAATCCTTTAAATGTATCTGTAAATGATCTGACAAGGGAAATGTGATTTACAGCACGGAGGGAGACTCAACAACCATCGACCGAAATGCACAGTACTGCAGGCATCTAGACTAGGTCAGCAAGGATGAGCAAGTGGCAAAGGCAACCCAAACGCCTTCCTCTGATGGAGACTTTGGTAATTGACTGTGGTTAAAAAGATAAAAGAAATCAGCCCCTCTTCTTCCTCAGGTTGGATGGTCATTTTGTCCATTTTCTCATGTGATGAGTCCATTTAAAATCTTCAGTTATTCTCAAGACACACCAGATCCACCGAGCAGCAGACTCTCCCATTCTGTGCAAAAAACAAAAACAAAAAACAAAAACAAAAACAAAAACAAACCACAGGGGTCAGCTCCTGAAACAGAAGACTCACTGGTGAGCAGTATGAAATCCTGTCCAAAACAGTGGAACAGAGAATACGCTTCGAAAATGGCAAGGGGATGACTAGTTTTGAAAAGCAAGCAAGCCTGGGATGATCTTTCAGGTCATCCTTGACTAAGGCTTTGCTAACAAGTCAGTTTCATGTCCTGCCTGCATTCAATCTATGCTCTGGATACACTCCAACCATCCAAACTGTCATAATTTATTGGCTAACTTTATTTCCAGGAAGTATTTCAGAAATATAAATAGCTAAAAAGGAACAACTTCCCGTTTCAAAAAACTAATTGAAAATATCAGTAAGATTTGAAGGCAAATCCAAACTAGATTCCATGAAGGAATTTACATCAAGGGGAAATATGAGCATTCACCAGATCAAGAAAAGGAAGGAGGAGTGAGCATTTAGGTGAATAAATTCATGAAAGTTGATTAAAATTCAATGTCATAAATTAGTGTAAATGTACCTTTATAATTGCATTGAATGAATCTCAAATCTGACATTTAAAAAGGAATTGTATGCTCTCTGTCTCACCTTCAGCAAATCACACAACACAGATCTTCTCCAACCTTTCTTCTTCTCTACTCATCCCATCCCCCTAAGCTCCTAACTGCAGCAGACACTCTCTGCTAATCTACCTGCCAAGCCTCCCAGGAAATTAGCTGAGCTAACTGCAGATCTCTATTTCTCCCTTCTCTCTTGCAAATTCAATCCTTTAGTCTCCTCCTGAGAGTGGCAGACACCTAACCTGCTGCAGCCTCGCCTTCCTCCCTGCCATTCCCCATCTTGTATACAGCAGATCATGCAGGTGTTCTTCCCTAACCTTTCTTCCCATTCACCTTTGTCCCTGGCCCCTACTCCAGTGGGCAGTCTCTGACAACCTGCAGGTCAACTGCATATCTTCATGCTTCCTCCCCTACTCCAAACCCAGTCACCCAGTTTCATCCCCATCTCTGTAGCAGACCGCCTGCTGTGGTCTCCCGTTCCTCTCTACCACCCCTCCCAGCAGATCACTCCTCTCCTCCCCTATAACCTTCTTCCCAATTTCTCTGTCTCAGTTGCCACCTCTAGAAAGCATTCCCTGTATCCTCTGGCCAAGCCTGTCAGACAACCAACTAGGCCAGCAAAGCAGCCTGATATCTTCACTCCCCCCTTCTTTTCTTCAAATCCAACTCCCCAAGTCTCATCCCCAGACGTGACCTGTTGTGTGGTTTCCTCACCATCTGCCTTCATTCCCAGGGATCAGGCAGATTCTGTTGGAACAGTCTACTTTTCTCACTCTTGTGGATCCCCTTAAACACCCCTATTCCTAAGTGTCAGCGCCTAATACCTAGAAACATACTATACCTCAGACCTCCAGTGGACATATTTGGAAGTATTCTAGTAGCATTTCCTATCAGTTTACAATGCCACATGCTCCTAAGAACCAGAAAGACAACATAAACCAAGGAACCAAACACTTACCCAAAAAAGACAAGACCAGATATAAGCACTGAAATGTACAATCACCCCAAACCCAGATGCTTAGATGTCAGCACAATGACAAACTCAGTAGCAGCAGGGACAGTATGTCCCTAGTAGAGCACAGTAACCCAAGAAATGCCATAAACTGAAACACAAAACTTAAAATAGACTTTATGAATATGACCGAATTTCTAAAGAAGGAAATAAATATACCCATAAAAGATCTATAGAAACACAAACAAATGGTGGAAGGAAATGAATAAAAGAGTTCCAGACCTAAAAGTGATGTTGAATCAATTTAATAAACACAAACTCAGGGAAATATGAAAATGAAAAACTTAGGAAATCTATTGTAACTTCAGAGGTAAATCTCACCAACAGAATATGAGACAGAAGAGAGAATCTCAAGCATTGAAGACAAGATAAAAGAAAAAAAAATCCAGGAAGAAACATTCAGCAAATCTGAAACACTATGAAATGACCAAATCTAAGAATAATAGCTATAAAGAAAAACAAAACAAGGTCAAAGGCAAGTAAAATACTTAAAACAAAATCACTGAAGAAAATTTCCCTAACATAAAGAATGATGTGCCAATCAAGGTACAGAAAGCAAGGTTCAGAACACCAAATAAACAGGACCAGAAAAGAAATTCCCCTTGGCACATAATAATCAAAAACCTGAATGTACAGACAAAGAAAAGATATTAAAAGCTTCATAGGGAAAAGACATATAAAGGCATACAAAGGTACACCTACTAGAAAAACACCTAACTTCTCAATAGAAACTCTAAAAGTCGTAAGAACCTTCTCCAAACTTTGCGAGACAGAGATGCCAGCCCAGACTACTATACTCAGCAAAATCTTTGATCACAATAGAAGTAAAAAGATATTCCAAATTCTATCTGACCATCATGGATTATAGCAACAACAAAAATGCTTACAATCTAATGGAAACTGGAAAATTCATTACTGATTGAACAATATGGGTCAAAATTAAAATTAAAAAAAATCATTTTAGAATTGAATGAAAACAAAATACATCATACCCAAACTTATATGGGCATAATGAAGGCAATTCTAGGAGGAACGTTCATAGCACTAAGTGCCTATAAAAAGCACAAGTAAATAATTTTTTAAAAAATAGCAAAAATTGAGATATCACATACTAGTAACTCAGCATACCTGGAAACTCTAGAGAAAAAAAGAAAAGAAAAGAAAGAAAGAAGCAGATAAAATCACAACCGAAAAGAGTAGAGGACAAGAAATAATCAAACTCAGGGCTGAACAAAAACTAAAATAGTAATAAAAAACTTTAAAAATAAATCAATAAAACCAAGTTGGTTATAAGAGAAATATCAATAAGATTGACTAAAAGATAGAGCCAAATTAACTAAAAGATAGAGCAGATTCAAAATAATAAAATTTCAGGTGCAATGTGGGACATATCAACAGATACCAAAGAAATCCAGAGAGTCATAAGAACATACTATAATAACTGTATTTCACCAAATTGGAAAAATCTGAAATAAATGAATAATATTCTCAATATATACAACCTACTAAAGCTAAATCAAGATCAGATAAGCAATCTAAACAGATATATAATTCTTCATAAAATAGAAGCAGTACTTAAATATCTCCTATCCTCCAAAAATTCCAGGGCGAGATGATACTGGACAAACTGATTGGCAGCATCTAAAACAATGCAAATGGATTAATACTTATCACCCTGCACAAAACTCAATTCCAAATAATCAAATACTTCAAAGCAAAACTATATACACTGAACCTGATAGATGAGAAACTGGGCAATAACCTTGAACTCATAGCAGCTACCTACAGAATGAGAAAAGGTTTTGTTTTTTGTTTTTTGTTTTTTTTTCCAACTCCACATCTACTATTCTGTTGAGATTTGTTCTGTTGCTGTGTGTTGCAATGCTAAATTATGTACCTGAAGGGAAGGACTAGGCTTGCAAGTGAATTTCCACATTTACAGGCTTTTGCTGTGCAAACCTTGTTCCTTGATTTAAAACTATTAGTTTAATAAAATTGGCTATATCCAAATACTGGAGAGATTAGAGGTTGGTGGGATTTGAACTGGCTGGGGGTGGAAAAGAGAAAGCAGAGAGGAGAGACAAGGTGGAGAAGGAGGGAGAACTGAGAGATGGATGATGCTGACATGATGGGAGAGGAACCATGAGCAGATGGCCAGGAGAAACAGCAAGTGTCTGAGATACACCACTGGGGACGTAGCCAAGTCAGCAGTTAGAACAGTAGATTTGAGGCTACCCCCCAGGTAACTGTCAAAGCCAAATAAAATGAACATAATCTCATTTACTAGATATAAGCTAGGTGGTGATAAGCTTAAATTGGTTACACTACAATATCCAAAATACATAAAGAATTCAAGAAACCTGATGTGAAAATGAAACCACATAGTCTAATTTTAAAAATTGGATACAGATCTAAACACAGAATTCTCATTAGAGGAAATTCAAATGACTGGGAAATGTTCAAAACCTTTAGCAATCATGGAAATGCAAATTAAAACTTTTTTGAGATAGCATCTTATACCTGTTGGATCAAGAATGTAGTTGACAGTTCATACTGGTACATATGTAGAATAAAGAGACCACTCCTCCATTGCTAGTTGGAGTATACATTGTACAGCTACTGTGAAAATTAATATGATGGTTCCTCGGATAGATGGGAATCGATCTACCTCAAGATGTAGTTCTACCTAACTCTTGAGAATATACCCAAAAGAGGCATCATCCTACCACAGAGACAGTTGCACAATCATGTTTGCTGTCTCTCTATTTATAATATCCAGAAATAGGAAGCAACCTACATGTTGCCCAACAGAAGAACGGATAAAGAAAATGTGATATATTTATACAATGGACTATTATTCAGCCACTAAAATAACTGACATCCTGAAATTTATAGGCAAACAGATGGAGTTAGAAAATAATCATCTTGAGTGACATAGCCCAGAGCCATAAGGATAAGTATGGTGTGTGTGTGTGTGTGTGTGTGTGTGTGTGTGTGTGTGTGTGTGTATGTGTATATATATATATATATATATATATATATATATATATATATATATGCCATATATATGATTGTGATTACATATGGATATCAGCTGTTCGATCGATGAGGACCAAGCTACTATGCATAGAACTATAGAGGTTAGATAAATAGTAAGGAACTAGATGGCATAGATAAATCTCCCTGGGAAGGAGAAATAGAATATATAGTTATGGATGGAAGAACTGTTTGGGGATGGACAAGAACAGGAGGATCAAATGAGAAGGCGGATGGCTGGCTGAAAAAAGGAATACAGTGAGGGACATTTTTTACTCAGGGCTATTTGAGGGGTCATATTGATTGTAGCCTAATCTAGTAGAAGCTCCTATAATATATACATATATAAAGGATATCTAAATAATAAAATGGAGGAGACAAAATTCCAACTGGACATCTCTTATCACTAAATGATACTTCCAGTACTGGGAATGGGTGAATTACATCCAATTGAGTTGCTGGCCAAAGGAGTCTATGGGAATTCCCAAACTACCTAAGCTATTACCAAAGCTATGTAGGTTACTCTCCATAAATTGATGGACATAACACAAATACATCTTATTAAATATAGAGAATTGAGTTGGTGCCTACACTGATCTAAAGAAAAATAAAGAGAAATAAAGTGACTCTGAATGGCGTTCTGCCATACTCATAGCTCAATGATTTGTTCAGCCAGCATCATGGAAGCTTCCTCCTGCAGCAGATGAGAAAATACAGAGACCCACAGCCAAACAGTATCCAGAGACTGAGAGATCTCAGAACACTTAGCCTTCAGTGGAATAGCTGCAGCAAATTCCACCTCAGGAACAAAGAACCCCACAGAAAATGAGACAGAAAGAATGTGAGAGCTAGAGATAAAAGACCCAAAACAAGGCCTTCAAAACAACAGTACCGATGAACAAAGGAACTCATAAAAACTGAGGTGGCAAGCACAGGGACTACCCAGAGCTGAAAGGAGATGTGAACACACATACCCCTACCACATACAAATGGAAATTTATTTTTTTCTAAGGGAGTCTCATGAAGGAAACAAATATTCTTAAGAGTAGGCTCCATGCCCAGTAGTAGAGAGCCAATCAACAGTAGATAATCAATGCAATGGCATCTCTGGTGGTACCTTGTCTTATAATGTCATAGCAGGGCTTTTTGTCTCTTTGTTTAAAGTTTAATTTAGTTTTTATTTTTACTTTAATATTTTACCCTACACAGGCTTTGTGTAAATATTATGGCCTCTGGTTATTGGAGTCCTGAGTCTACAAACAAAAGGATCTGTGCATCTATTTTCTTGTGCATTTTCTGGGGCTCTTTGCCTTCTATTTGCTTTGTCCTATTCCAATGTATTTGTATTATCTTATTCTATTCAATTTTTAAAATTCTTATCCTTTAGATTCCTGTTTGTTTTCGAAGGAGAGACAGGAAGGAGGTGGATCTTGAAGTGAGAGTAGGTAGAGAGAAACTGGGAGGAACAGAGGAAGGGAAACTATAATCAGGATATATTGTATAAAAAAATCCATTTTCAATAAAAGAAAGGGGGGCAGATGAAATTGAACAACCCAGGTGCCTACATCTCTTGGCCACATTGTTTGTGATTGGTGAAATTTCAGATGGGATCGTGGCTCTTTTGCTATAGGATGCCTGACATTATTTTTCTACTGGGAATTAATCTTAATATACTACATTCTAGTAAACAAAAAAGTATCTATACTAGTAAATCCATAAAATGACAAGCTGGAAAGCCTCCATTAATGGTTGAGGTAGGGGTAGGTTTTGATGGGATCAAGTACACTATCACTCTTAATAATCTTAATCATGAGAATTTCAACATAATGTTCTGGCTGAGATTTTGACTGTGCATGATGAAACATCACAGTAAGCTGCCTTTGGTCATAACTCTATGGATGCTGAAGAGAGGGAGGCCCACCTTTCAAGTCTGAAAGACATGCGGGGATATTTTAATAGAAAATCCTCCAAAAAAAAAATCAGATGCATAATGGCAGTCAAAAAAAATTACAAGAGATTCAGGAGTATGGTTGGCAATGCAAAATAAAACAGAGTAAACACCTATATAGATCTCTATCTTCTGATACCACTGATGGTTTCTGAAATGTTCTAGAATAAAGCTAAGAATTTCTAGGCTTGTCCTCGCTTCCCTCCCCTTCCCTCTCTTGTCTCCCATTATTTTTCTATATTGCAGGTGAAAATAACTTTCATTCTCTGTGATTAAGATTAGTCAGTTGTTAAAATTCAGTAGTTTTAAGGCAAATTTGTATTATTCCATGTCCATTTGGAAACTGCCTTTATACAAGGACCAGCTATTATCTGTCTACACTTATTAATGTCCTCCTGTGAGAACATAGACTCCATGGAATCTGAATTCAGAGATTTCAAAAGGAAACTATCTGTGGCCCACCCCTCCCCCCCCCCCCAGGGCTGATGGTTACCTTGCATTTACAGGTTGTACAAGGAGAACCAGCCATTGTCCACACTGCGCCGCTCAGCCTCGAAATACCAGAGCTGTCCAGGCAAGTTTTTCTGATGTCATAGACAATATTATCAGCCAGGCAGGGGTCACTGACACAGCGGGGACAGCACTCTCCTTCAAAGATGGCTGTGTATTCACAGCTCAAACTAGGGCAAGCTAGAGGCCAGCAGTCTGCCTCTCCTTCCTGTGGAGAGAAAGATGAAATAAGTTCTCCTCATTCTTACACAGTTTTATAATCCCAGTGTCCCTTGGGGGAAGGAAAGTGTTACAACTCTCATTATTTTCTTACGGAATGCTTCCAGCCCGAACCCTAATATGTATGATT
The DNA here is from genome assembly GCA_902729485.2 of Mus minutoides. Taxonomy (NCBI): domain Eukaryota; kingdom Metazoa; phylum Chordata; class Mammalia; order Rodentia; family Muridae; genus Mus; species Mus minutoides. Next base: position 2,190,416 of record LR753325.1, on the reverse strand, counting down.
CATCCTCCTCTGTGAAGACATGCCTTCTACACACATACCTTCTAAGAAGATATCACTTCCTCGGGATGGTTTTGCTGACGACCTAACCCAGAGTTCACAGAAAGTCTTTAATTAGCTTGTTTGTGTTCTAAGCACAAAATATAGTTATTTTCATCATGTTGTACTGTTTTTGTTTTTTTTTTCAGGTTATGTGGCATAATCGGCATAACTCAACATTAACTTGAGCTTTAGGACTTTTATTGTTTGTTTTCTTCCCCGATGATGTTCAGAGATTTATCCAACAGATACTAATAGAACAAGCAAGCAATGAGATGGCCGTGTGAGGGTAGTGTATAAAGAGATACCCACTTCTTTTAAGGTCCAAAGGGAGACCCGGAGACATGGAATATTTCAGCCGCATCACCTGAGATGCAGGATTCAAGTTCAGAGCTGAGGCTGGCTGTTCTCTGGACAAACCATCCCATGACTCTAAGATCTCCAAATCACAGCTTAAATGGAGCCTCTACCTGAGTCCTCTTCTGACTGCAGGCACCATTGAGCTGCATATGACAATGAGGTCTCTCCACACAGCCTCACTGTCATCACATCCCTGTCAACTGCAGTGATTCTCATTTACTTAATGATTCAGTCAATGTCTCCACATTCTTGGCTTGTTCATGCTGTGACTGTGTCTGCCTTGCTTGTTTGATATCACTAGGAGTCTGGCACAGGCAAAGTCTTGATAAAGTATTTAATAAATGAGACCGATATTATTCTAAAGTAATTTTAAGTTAATGTTCAATAGCTTCTGTGAGTTGAAAAATAAATGTACATCCCTAAGACTGGACATTCAAGATGTCCTTTTGAAGCTCTTTGAATGAAAATGTCAGGTGCAAGATAAATGCCAGTAATCCCAGCTATCTGATGACTGGCTTCTCAAGGAAGAAAAATGGTTTTCCAGAATGACACCAGAAACAGGTCTGTAGTTGTCCTGAATGTGTTTGTCCTTGGAAGAGAATCTGTAAAGTTGTCCATGAACAGAATTTATCTACGTTGTTGTCTTAATAGCAAGATGGATTGTAAAGGACCAATGTGATGACTGCTTGCACATTAACTTGGGGATTTATGGAAACTTAGAGAACGAGTTCTCTGGGTGCTAGTTTTCATATAATACACAGAAAGAGAAAAATTCATTTCAATAAACATTAAGCTCCAAGCTAAAAGCTTTCCTTATAAGCTGACTCAGGTAGTGTGCTCCGAGGTGAAGCAGGTGGAGCACCACAGTTCTCAATGTACTGTGCTCTCAAGTCTTACAAATCATTGTCTGTACAGTAGTTTAAAACACATTGAACCAGATATGGAAATTGTGTGTTTTCTTTGAACTTTCCCAAACCCAGGCACAGTATTAATACCTGTATATTAATATTTAAAATAATGTTATTTGTTCTGTTTGAGCAGTATCTTGAAGGGATAGCAGAGCATCAATACCAGTTACCACATTAAGGATCTTCCATGGCACTGAGCCAAGTGCCTGCTGCTCAATGAATGTGGTACTCATCTTTTCACATACATTCTCTTATCTTCTTAAGAATCTTTGAACTGGTACCCACAAATGCGAACATTTATGGGAAAGACTAACGACTGAAATGCTTTGACATATCCAAAGCGTCTACATCAAGTTGGCCTATGAGACAATTATGGAATTGGATTCTCAGTATTGCTTACCCAAATTCCATCACTTCTACTATATTGTTTTCTATTGGCAATATTAAAGATTATGTCAAAAGCAAAAATACACTTGGCTCTGTCTGGACAATCACTACCACTCAAACCATTTAAAGCTACTATATGAGAATTTTCTTTGCTAAAATATCTAGGAATCTACAAACTGCTCAGGTTAACTTAGTTCTATAAATACATTATTTTTACTTTTGCAACATTTTAAATGTAATGTAAATAACTCCAGGCATAACACATGGCCACTGGTTAAGCATAACCCATGATACTCTGTGTAACACTAGGAAAATCTTGGAACTCCAGCCCAAAAGCTCACAAGTTTATAACCTTTTCTACAGTAAAGGCACCAGGATCCCTAGGAAACTGACATACCAGACATCGGCACTGCTGGCAGCTGTGGGTCCAGTTGTCTCCACTTCGATAGAGCTTCTGTCCGCTTTGATCTAAACATTGGCTAGTGACCCTGGTGTCACACTCTGGGCAGCAGAAAAGGTCAACATTTGGATTCTGGCAATCACAAGCTGTCCGCCGGCAGAATATCTTCCCATCCTGTTGAGAAGTAAGGTCAAGGAGGTTTTGTGATTAGGAAAACATATGCACAGATGTACTTCAAAAATCAAGCCTTGCAAATGCACCATAGAGCTCACAGAATAAACTTCTGAGCTCTGAATCTAGATTGTCTACTTCCCATCTTGTTAAAAACAGGCACAGCCTTTCTTTACTGGAGCCAGCCAAGACAAAATAAAAACATTGCTAAGTGTACCCAAGGGATAAATATCAATATGTCTTTTTAATATTTAAAAACTATGTTTCTGTGAAGCAGGGGCTATCCCTGACTCAGTTGCTAGTCTGTGACTCCTGTTCCCCTACTGTGCTGCCTTGTCTGGTCTCAGTGGGAGAGGATGAACCTAGTACTGCAGTGACTTCATGTGCCAGGGTAGGTTGATACCCAGGACAGGCCTCCCCTTCCTCTGAGGAGAACAGGGGGGATATTGGGGCGAGGCCATATAAAGGGGGACTGCTAGGAGGGGCTGTGACTGGGACGTAAAGTGAATAAATAAATAAATTAATAGAAAAGATATGTTTCTGTTTCAGAATTAGAGCTAACATAAACAGTTAAACTGAATATGATCAAGAATCCATTCTAGATTGGTGGGGGAAACAGACAAGTAGAAAGTGGAAAACCTGGGAAATGAAGGGAAATAAGAGAAAACTACATGGTGTGTGTGTGTGTGTGTGTGTGTGTGTGTGTGTGTGTGTGCAAATATATCGAAAGCATTGTATTGTGTGCTATGACAATCAATAAGACAATAACCCCATTTCCCCCATTTCAGTGGAAACCATGTAAGTACATTGTCCTAATATACAAGAATACCAGCAAACACATTAAAATGCACTGCCCAGTTTCATACATGCCCCAACTCATAAGGGATATAGGAAGAGTTAAATGGGGCCCAGAGACATTAAATGCTTTATACAGATCACACAGTACAGCATCATCTCTAAGCCTATAATCAAGTCTGAGAGTTTCAAAAGACTTTTCTTCCACAAGTCTTTATGTTGCTTATTTGCAGAGCTTATGAACAGTTGTCACCTTCCTCCATGAAACAGTTCATCAAATGATAGACACATTACAATTTCAGGAGTATTAGTCTTAGGAACTCAGTTATAAGGCACTAAAGGTCAATATCACTGGACATTAAGACTGAGTGCTTATAGCATGTCTATTATCTACTTATCAAACCAGTATCAGATTTCTGTTGATGGAGAAGCTAAAGTGTAAGGACTTTGGCTACCATTTATGGGTACAGTTATTTTTGTTGAAGATTTCCTTTTCTTAAAGAATAATTGTTTGTATGTGTGTGCATTCCTATAGAGATCACAGTGGCCACTGGTGCCTCTGGAGCGGAAGCCTCAGGTGGTGGTAAACTACCCTATGTTGATGCTGGAAACTGAGCTTGAGTCCTTTGGAAGAACAACTGACCTAGCTCTCATTATCTCCTTACAGTTATGTTTTTGAGTATTTTTTTTAAAAAACTAAACCTTAGGGATAGAAGATCATTTAAAGAACATAAAGCCTACCTTCACTGTAACAGCTAAAGCTGAAAGTTACAAAGACTATACTTGAGGCTCTCCATTCTTGGAAGCTCACACCAGTATTCGGGGCACATGTCTGTGTGTCTTAGGCTTGTTATCTCTTTGCTGACTTTAGTTACTATTCCTTGAAACCATAGCCCTTGTATTCTTTTATAACATTTCTTAGAAGCTAATTTGTAAATGTTCACCAAATTACTCCTTCTGGGAAAAACATTTCTGATTCCTCAATATGTTCCCATTGTTTGTAATTTTTCACTACAAAGAAACTTCAGTGGCTACCTCCTTCAATCTTTGACTATTGAGCATGATCTTCAACATATTTGTTAGTTATCTTCTGTAAAAATTATATCAATCATTTACCTATAAATGGTAACATAATGACTCATGAGGTAGAAATGTATGCCTTCATTTCTCAAGTAAGGTAACTGCATATAAGTCTTGAGAAACAAGGAGTGACATGGGTTTGTTTCGCCATGGTTTAACTTTCAGTAAGCTTTCTCTAATGCAGTCTTCTTTGCCTTCTTATTTTGCTTATGTCACAGTGTTGACTGATATTGAGCTTTATAAAAATAAAAACCTCATTTATCCCTGACCCATCTTCCTGTGACTGGTTGATTGGGCATATGTGTGTTTTCTGATGCATGTCGCATATCATCCTGTTTGATCCATCTCACCTCTCTTGCCAGTCACAGCTTTTATCAGATACCCTATCTGTCATCTCCCATGAATATGCAGCTTCATAGTTACTGGTATCTGTAAACACAATGGACCTGCTTAAGAGGTCATAGTCTACTTCTTCCAAAAGAATGGATGGAAAGGTAAGTTCAATGGAAGGTAAAGTGGAAATCCTTAAAAGAATTACATTCCTTACAGAGAGTGGAAGGGAGATGCTGGCTACTTTTGCCTTGTAATGACTGAAGAGTATGGAAAGGGACCTTCACTTAAATTTTATGTATTGTCTCTACTATAAAAATGATAAAACAGAACTGTTCTGAGATTAAATACATACAGATACTTGTGTGTGCATGCATATACATTAATTTTATAAAATCACAGACTTTCTATAAGTATGTAAATATGTGTAAATGTAGAGAGTGAGATATTCAAACATATATACAAAGACATAGAGAGAACAAGAGGTGGGGTGAATCTAGAGGTGATCAGGTGCATTAAACCAGATATTTTACATAGCCTACCCCTAATGAGTACAGATCATAGGAATCTTCCAACAATAAGTCCTTGGCCTACTGGTTTATACCACGATTCCGATCACTTTCACTAAAATAATATTTCACAATAATTTTGTATAACATGTCATCTTTCTTGTTTTAGTGCTGGGAATTGAACCTAGAGACACACACATACCAGGCAAGCACTTTGCCACACACCCTGTATCCCCAAGCCCTGTCAACTTCATTTCATTACTAATCTATTTCACTTCCTAGGTACTGAAGGTCTAAGCATCAGGAACCACATGGCAAACCAGCATCAAGCAAAATGAGAAATTATTTTCACAGATTACTATATTTCTTTCTATGAGATTCAATCCTACCTACTAGTTAAGAGAATGAATAGAAATGAGTGGATAGCCTTCAGGGTTAGTGTAGAATAAAGCAATTTCACATCTCATCAATTATATGACAATGCCATCGAGGCCCTTCTTAGCTTCTATTAGGTTTCAGAACAATGACAGTGTTCCGGTTAGCTTTGAATTACTGAGCAACCGTCAAGAAAACTCATGTTTGATGATGGAAATGCCAAAAGTGGCTTCATTAATACAACTGGAATATGGTAAAGGCTTATTCAAAGAGTGCAATCCCACTGGAAACCAAGTGTGAGTGAGAACAGGCCCATCTCAGCAGGCTGTTCTCCTCATTTTGTTCTGTGGGCTGTGCCAAGAGCCTGAGCCCTGTCTAGCTAAGATGGCGACCCCAGTCCCACTGAGATATCAAAGCTGAGTTCTCGCTCTTCAGCTCAGCACTTCAGTGTTTCCACATAATTTTATAATGAAAGTTCAACCATGCACAATTAATAAGAATTATGTATAAGTTAATTCTAGATTTTTAAAAGCAGGCCAATTCTCACTGATAGAAAAATATTTGAATATATTATATTGTGTAAAATTTTAGATTATATGGGGCCGAGTACCAGAGGCTTTCCACAGAGATCTCTGGCCAGGCCTGGTGCAATCTGGTGGAGGGAAGCAAGTGTGGGCAGAGAGGGGAAGTGGCTTCCCACTTCCTCTGCAGTGGTTGGCTCCACCTCCATTTCTGCAGTGCCTTCCAGGTTACTTGGTAACTCCCCAGCTGCACTGAGTCAGGTTGGGCTGGGCTGACTAACCTGTGAGGAGTGCCTCAGGCTGTGTGTGCTTCCAGAGAGCAGATCTCTTCCCAAGTATCACAGCTATTAGGAACAAAAGGCTCAGATGATGGAGTAATTCTTGCACCCCTAATCCTTCCAGATAGAATTCTTATATATAGTTTTGGGATGGGTAAAGATCTGACAACAGGTACTTCTCATTGGTTTTGTTTGAGAGCTTTGGGGAAACCTTATTTGCATGTGGGAGGGCTTGGTGCTGCTCCTTTGTGACTAATGGCCACATACCTCTCTGCTGGGGGTGCTGGAGAAGGCTGAAGCTACACAGGAGCCAAGGACCCAGGAGGTGTGGCTGAACACATGCCTTTCCATGCAGGTGGAACTCACCACCCATTGGGTCACCAGGGTTCCAGACCTTTGCTCAATTGGGGACCAGGCTGTCTGCACAGCCCACCACCCCACAACATTACACATTTTATTACTGACATATTGAAGTACTGACCCACTCACCCCAAAATACACAATTCACATTCATGTCATTGTCTTTGGAACATTTAAATTAAGGAGTTGGATTTACATGAAAACCATATGTATTCACTAAATAAATAAATAAACTACCAGTTAGCAAGTTGATGACCAGGTTCACATTCAGCAGCTTCCTGATAATGTCCCATGGAACCCAAACTTCTAATCTAGTTACATAGAACCTGCAGCTGATTTCACAACACAGTGGTGAGATTGAGTATTTGGACACAATGTTCATAGTTCACAAAATCTCAAATATTTTTTTTTTAATTTTTTTTCTTCTTCTTCTTTTTTTTTTTTTTTTTTTTCGAGACAGGGTTTCTCTGTATAGCCCTGGCTGTCCTGGCACTCACTTTGTAGACCAGGCTGGCCTCGAACTCAGAAATCCACCTGTCTCTGCCTCCCGAGTGCTGTGATTAAAGGTGTGTGCCACCACCACCCGGCTCTCAAATATTTATTAACTGGTGCTTAATGAAAATGTTTGCTATTTCCTGACATAAACTATAAAATTAGGAATATTAATCTAGACCTATCTATTCTCCTTTCTCACAAACTGATCAGACTATGATATCCATTATTTTTCCAATTACTGATTTTGATATTAGGTTATAGCATATTCCACCAACTTCATCCACTTTAAACATTAGGGTCACAAATACCCTCATTGTAACATTTACAAAAAAGTATAAAAAGATCCATGGAGAAGAAATTGGACATTCCATTGTAGAAAATTAGTAATAGAACAAATGATGGACCCCCAAATAGACTCTGAGGAATGATTTTCCCCTAACATGTATTTTTGTATCATAGGGAGGTTGTGGGATAGGAAAATAAGATTTCTGCTAAAACAAGACAGAAAGGTTCCTAGACACTTATACTCAAAATGGAGTCCTCCAAACCAAAGTATTGATACATCCTGGGAACTAGGTACAAAGGCAAATTTGTGGTTACTTCCCTATGTCTACTGCTCTAGAAACTTAAGCCACAAAGTCTGGATCAAGAGTTGCAACAAGATCCTCAAGAGACTCTGAAGCAGGAGAAAGCTCCTGACACACAAATAGAGACATGCTAATATAAACAAGGGAAAATTCACAAGGCCTCAAGCTTATGCTAAGAATTAAGGGCAGTTAAGGAATCCTGAGAATAGAGGAAATGGTATTTCCTGGGAAAGTCACCAGTTGGTTGTCCAATGCTAAGCAGTAAGCCCCAAAAATGCAGAATCATGTGCATATCGGTGACATTGAATGGACTGAGCAGTTTGTATTTGTATATATAGAGGTATGTGATACAGACATTCATAGACCCACAGAGACACAGACACACAATTAATTCAAGAAAAAGAGAAGTCCTAAAATTTGAAAGTAGGCAAGAACTATATGAGGGAATATGGAGAGAGGCAATGAAGGGGATATGTTGTAATTTTATTATCATCTCAAAAAATTAAAGATAATTTTAAAATACACCTTTTAAAAGTCATAATATTACATACAATATTATTCTATTGTTTGTTTTAAATATATAGTTAAAATATCGACCTCATGCAATCTTCAAAAATGTGAAAACAGTAGGGTGGATAACTAACAAGACTAGAGTTGATCATCTAGGGTGTCAGCTGCACCCAGGTCCCTCAGAAGATATTTGGGAAACTTTAGGAAACAATGGAGAAGAGAATGAGGCTGCTTGAATTGTTAGTACAGTGACAGAAGCTTAGGAGAACATTCATGTTGGTTGTATCCTAGGCTTTATCATGGACTTAAATGCAGTTGCATATTTAGTTAAAAGTGTTTGGTTTCACTGTACTCAATATTACAGTGGTCTAGGAAACCTGAAAATTTGGGGTTTCAGGAAATTTCAATTATACTTAAAAGTTTGGAAAGAAGTTGCCCCACTTTGCTGCCAGAACAGGGAACATAGTTGCTAGCTTCTTTCATTTCCTGTGTTCACTATTCTAAAATATAATGATTCTTTCTTTCCTTACAACTCTTCTTCTTTGTTTCAACACCACCTGGTTCACTACTATATTCGATAGCGTTTACATGTCTGCCAATAATGTCATATCCATGTACTATATTTTTAAGCTGAGTGTTTGAGCTCCCTGAAATCAGAAGGACAGCTGACCTCACTGGCTTCTAATACACCAGGCTCTATCCTCTGTGGGGAAAGAGTAAGCTTTGGGACAGTGCGAACCAAAGGCCCCAGATAATTTGTAAGTGGGTATCTTGAGAAAGAGGATGGGTTACTTGATTCCTAGAGCTATTTCCTTCAATGTTCAGAGCTGTGCTCACATGTAATATGATGCTATTTTATAGTTATAGTTTATGTGGAACATGGCCTAGTATATGGTGCTTAATAAATGGGAAAATAATTGTAAATTTGGGTTATGGAACTAGGTTTAAGTGGAAAGGGAGTAAACAGGTGCTATGGGTTTAGGACATGGTCATGTATCTCTTCCAAGTAGACCGCTGGGTTCTGTTGAGTGTGGCCAGATGTCAGTGCACGTGGGTTTCTCAGGACCAGTCCTGCTCTATTTCTGAGTAACACAGAATTTATTAGGAGACTTGGCTTCCAAAGGAGCTACTAAGCAAATAATGTTTCTTGTTTTCTATGCCTTTAAAGCCCAAGATTAAATAATCTCATTCCAACATTTAAGCCCCAAACTATGGCAACATAAGGACAGATGAAAATAAAATGGCAAAATCAACAAAAGAAAAAACAAAGCTTGAGAAACAAAGAAACAAAACAAATCAAACACTTAACGGTCCCGGTCCATTGTGTAAAGCAATAAGTAACACCACAGTGTTACGGAGTTGTGTTTCCATAAGCAACCAATTTGCTTTCTTGGGACTAAGCCTAAGAGACTTGGGACTTGGCAATGAGAAAGACAAAGACACTGGTTACAAGGGAGCCATGTCCATGTTACATGTTACAATGCTACCCTTGTCCATCCATTCATGTCTGACCATTACAGGAATGATCTGTGAGCCTGGCTTTTCTTGATGATGTTCCCACAAGCAGTGAGCCAGTGAAGGAAAGTCCTGGCAAATGACCATATTAGATAGAGATTTCTAAGCCAACAAGCTTGAATAAGTGTAGAATGCAGGTTCCTGAAAATTCTCACCTGACCAACAGCCAAGGTACTGAGGCTCTCAGTTCAAGAAGCAACCTTGACTGCTCTTCCCAGCTTCTCCTGATAGACAGTCTCTTCTCAAGTTTGCAAACCATTTGCCACAAAATGAAGAGTGAATCCAAATCCAATTTGCTAGTCACCCATCATCAGTTAGCTATATTGTAGATTAGAAGAGATAGGCCCTTTTGAAAAGTTAGGGACTCATGAGCACAAAGGCAGAAAGAAACCCATGATGGGAGGAGAGGAAGAACACACCCTTCATTGTATCCCGTCAGCTTACCTTGCAGGAACAGACTGAACACCTGTCTTCTCTCAGAATCCACACCTGCCCATTATGCTTCAGCCCTCCTTCGTGGGGACAGTCACCAGAGCAGGAGGGCCCAGAGGGACACAGGCAGTCAAATCCTCCAGCTAAGTTGATGCAGGCAGAGTCATTCCAACAAGTGTGAGTTCTTAAGGCACATTCATCAATATCTGCAGCAAGCAAAGCACAGAACTTCAAAACTCAGGCAAGTCAACTCAGGAAACAACAATAATACACAGTACCACTGAGCAGCACTAATGTGGATTTACCTGTTGTTGGGTCTTTTTTTCTTCTGCATTTGCTCATTTACTCTACATGGCTCTGTGGAGGAGACTCACAGTGCTAAGGGTCACTGAGTGAAAGTGCCCAGTGCCAGGCAGCCTGAAGCTCCTGTGAGACCAAATTTATAGCTGCCCAACTGATTAAAATATCTGCTTTCACCTCTATTCTCCTAGAGTGGCCATGACTTTTGTTAACTCACCAACTACAGAATATATTCTTTGAAGCTTAGCTCTCATAGAAAAGAATTGTGTGTGCATAAGCCACTGAAAAGAAACAGGTGGGTAATTAGAGCAACTTTGACTCAGTCAGACTGCCCCACATCCTGGCGCCAGGGCTTTGAAAGAAGAGGTTGCATGATTCTTGGTAAGTGTCTTATTTAATATTAAAATACTTAGCACCTAATGGTCAAAAAAAATAGATTTCACACACACACAAAAAAATCAGGGCTCCAGAACGTATAGCTTAGATGCTGATGAAGACAAGCATATTGAATATTGTGTTCACTGACAGCCTAATAGGAAAATCAGACAAATCCAGTCACTCTACCTGACAGTTCAAACTTGAGTGACCTCTGTGTCTCAAATATACTCCTGCCTAGTCTCTCTTGAGCCCTTTCCTGACGGCCAAGCTGGAAAGGCAGTGAGTTTTGCCTATAAATGGCTACTTTAAAAGACACTTACTCGTTACATTTAGATCAAATATCTTAGCCAGCAACTTCTGCTCATTGGTGCTGGTGTCATATCAAGAAAATTGTACTTGGCCTTTCCTTCTCTATGCATTTAAGCTTTATTGGAAGGCACTTGTCTTGTGTCTGTCAGAATCTTCTTCTTCTTCCTTGGTTAATCTCTAGCCATGTCTATAAATACCATTCAGATGATGAAACTCTATTATGTACAAGGCTATTGGCACAACAGATGTGACTGATATTAAAAGTAACACAAAAGAACATGCAAGATACTGCTGTCACAAAGCTGATGAAGCAGAACAGGTGACTTGGAGACCCATTGACAAGCCCATCAATCACTAGACAGGAATCTTGTAGGAGGCAGAGTGTTAGAATAATGTCATCTCATCTGAATCCCATCGTAATATCTGTGTGAAGTTGTATTTAATTGGGATAAAATAATAAACCCTCCTCAGGGAAGCTTTTTTCTTTTTCCTTGCAGGTTGCTAGAAGTTAAGACAGAGGCTCACAATTAGACAGTGTGCAAAGATTTTGGAATACCCAGTCCTTAATGGGATATCTTCATCAAACTCCTCCCTTTAGGGATCAGGAAGCTCTGGGGAAGAGGAATCAGAAAGATTGTTAGGAGCCAGAGGGGATGGATGGCTCCAAGAAAAGTGTGTTTTCTAGACACAGCAGTACAGATGGATTCATATCTCACAGATGAACCCATAGAGAGTATGGCATAATGTACAAGGCCTGCAGAGGTTCAAGTCAGACTTGGTACCAGCACTGAGAAGGGGAAGTGGACAGAGTCCCACCACTAATAAAGAAGCTCTCTGTAATTGATAGCTGCTGGAAGAGGGAAAAAAAAGCCAACTTTCTACAATAGAGTGAATCTACTAGGTATATCAACCATACCCTGAGACAGGTACCAAGTTCAGGAATAGTTGGATAGATTTTGGAATACCCAGTACATAATGGGATATCTTCATCAAACCCCTTCCTTTAGGGATCAGAAAGCTCTGGGGAAGAAGATTCAGAAACGTCATAAGAGCCAAAGTGGATGAGTGACTTAAAAAAGTACAAAACAGTACCATAACATAAAACAGTTATGTTACTTTTGTGGATTTTTGTTTCATTTTATTTGGTATCTTTTCATATTGGTCTTTTTTTTTTTCTTTGAGTTTTGTTCTGTGGATTTTTTTTAAAAGAGAAAAAAAGCAAAGTTGAATGGATAGAAAGATGGGAAGGATCTAGGAAGAGCTAAGAGATGGAATACACACACACACACACACACACACACACACACACATATTGGAAATTTTGAAGCCATAACAGCAAATTTACTGATTATATATATATATATATATATATATATATATATATATATATATATTCCTGTGTGTTTATACACATATAAATGATGAATATCCTGACAGCTCTTGTTTTTCAAGAATCAGTTATGCTATAGTGATCCCAAGAAAGAAGTGAGCTTTAGTTTTTAAAGCAGGGAAAATGAGGTGCAGGTAGGTATGTAACTAGCATGTACTACAGTGTGGAGTGCTTCTAGAGGATTCTGTAATCCTGTACCAACTCAAGAGCTAAAGTGTACTGCAGTGCTTTTGTGGTTTCTATTTACTTTCCACAAGTTACACTCTAGACTCTAAGATTAACTTTCAAACATTATATCTTACATAGATCCCTGGAGTACTTTTAGTTGACATTCTGAGTGTAAAATGATGCAATTATTCCAAGTGTGTTAGAGTTTTGAAGCAATTATGACTTGAAAATAATGGGAAATCTGTGACCTATGTTCTCTTTCTGACTGCAGGGACCATATTGCTATAAAACAGATTCATGGCAACAATACAAGAAGACATTAAGTAGTTTCGATACTATATTTTTTGGGTGACACAAGGGGGTTGAACCTGCAGTTTTGTGTATGCTACACAGGTACCTTCCGGATGAGCTCTATCCTCAGACCTCTATATGCTTTTTATTTTGAGGCACTGTCTCCTGACTTTTCCTATGCTGGCCTTGTCTGTTCAGAAGCCCAGGCTAACCTTAAATATGAAATCCTCTGACATAGCCCTACAGAGTATCTGCAATTATAGGCTTCTACCACTAAGCTTACAGAGCAATCATTTCTAGAAGCTATTTGCTTCTAAGATTTAGCTTCTCTTTTTGTTCTACCAACTAAAGTCTCGGGGAAGCCATTTAGTTAATAAACAATGAATGGAAGCTATGAAAAGGATGAAAAAATTTGATACTTGGATTCCAACTCAGCACAGCAAGGACCTTCTCATCTTCAAAGCATGTTTCATGACATTCTTAAGCAAGGCCATTTGCAACACATTATGTAGTGTGGTGACCCTTTCTAGGACCCCCCCTCCTTTGTCTTCTCAGTCTTCCTCTAACTATTCCCAAGCAAAGTCAGCACTGAGTCAAAACAGTTAGCAGATCCAAGCTGGAGTCTTATTTTCCTTCCAATTCAGTGCTTACAATAAAGCAGCCACTTCACCTGTAAGAGCATATGCCCACGGGCTTCTTCTCTATTCTGGAGCTCCTTTACTGTTATACAAATGGTATAACAAAGTTGTAACAAATTTTGACTCATATGAAAACCAAATTATAGATAATATAATGAAAATACAATGCTTACTCCTTGATATAATGAATATGTATATTTAAAACACTGTTGATAATCTCTAAATATGATGCTAATTTGCAGCAATGTCTTATTCTTCTCAACCCTCATTACGATGATAGTGGACTCTTAGGAGGAGGAGATTCGACATATAAACATTTTGCAGTCTGTAATTCTCTACACTTTGCCCCATTTGGGATCTCGGTGCTAATTATTGTATACAAAAAGAGGACCTTTTTGATGAGGGTTGACAAATGCAGTAATCAATGTTTACAGCAATAAGTCATTAGGAGTTGGTTTAATATCATGTCTTGTTAGCAGAGTAATAACTCCTGGAGCCTCTGACTTGGCTATGCATATGTTCTTGGGTCTAGTATCAATATTAGATATGAGTTTTATTTTTCTGAAACAACCTTTAAATCCAAGAAGAAAGTGGTTGGTTCATCCCATAATATTTTTGCCACTATCGCACCAGTGGGCATGTCTTGTCATGCAGGACAGTTTTAGATTTCAGGGTTTATATTCATAGCTGTGTAAGAATAATAGTACATTTTCCCTCCAGTACCATACACAGCATCTTCTTCCTTAGGACCTCTATCTAGCAAGAATGAAGATTTTAGGTAAGTAGCAGCTTTACTTTTTGTGTGTTGTATGATTCAACATATGCTCTCTTCAGCCAAAGGGGTCTTATCATCAACTTCTGAATGGTACCTAATATCCCTGATAATAGCATATTATGTTTGAGGGATTATGGGGCCCCACTTGCCAACAACCCAAAAGAGGTAATTCCTGGCTCTGAACTTTCCATTTGTTATTCTATGATGACTCTTAAACATTGTTCCTCCATGATAATGTCACACCTTTTTTTTTTAAACTCTTTAAATATGTGCTAAATGTATTGTAGGAGGCTTCTACAATTATAGGCTTCCATCTGACATTTTTGAAATGTCTTCGGTTTTATTTATCCTCCTCTGTAAAGGGAAATAAAGGAACTATCTTTATAAACCATTATGAGTTATAGTATTATTTTAAATTCATCTTTTATTTCAAGTGAGAATACACTATATTTTGATTAAACTAAATCCCTACTTCTTACAAACTCTCCCCATTGCTCTGAAACATTTTCTCTTCAAATTTCATGTATTCTCTTTTTAAAAATTTTTATTAGATATTTTCTTCATTTACATTTCAAATGCTATTCCCAAAGCTCCCTATACCCTCCCCCTGCCCTGCTCCCCAACCCACCCACTCCTACTTCCTGGCCCTGACTTTCTCCTGTACTGGGGCATAGGATCTAAACCTACTGAATACACTGGGTTCTGGTAGTCAGTGCCCGGGTGTAGGACCATCTCCCGGAGGCATATCCAAAGGAGAAAACTGACTCTCTCTCCCCCAGCAGCTGTCAGCTGATGTGCACGCCACTATGGGCAATGAGATCACTGAGGGCAGAGCTGGCATTTTATTGCTCACTCTTCCCAAGACCCCAGATAGCAGAAAACATCTTAGGCAATCTATTTATAAAATGTCATGTAATATATAAATTCATTAAATTTACAAAAAATATTCTTTATATAGCCTATATTGATGAAATTTCGTTTTGGGCCTGTTCAGCAAACACAGGGAATAACCAATAGTTTGCCCTCAAGGAAAATGTTTTCTTACTAATTTATAGTCTGAGATATCCTTGATTCTAATGTAAAATAGAATAAACATATAAAAAGGTAGTCACAGTGAAATAGGAAGGCAAACTCTCATGACCTCCCCAAAACAACTTCATTTTTCTATCATTTTTTTTTAGGAAAAGGGCCAAGGGGACCACTTAATAAATCTATCTAGAAACTGTCTAAAAATATAATTTCCACCAAATCATTACCAATTTTTGCTCTCTCTAAAATAATCTCAAAATTGGCAGTTAATTCCCACCCTAAACATGTTAATTCCTACTCCTGAAATGATAGCTTAGTATTCGGCTATTTCAAGTTTACAAAATGGCAAAGATATTAGCAAATCTTTCCCTTCACAAAAAAAGAACACAACGGCAAGCAAACCTCCTGTCCATAATAAAAACAAAGTGTAAAACCCAAATGTTCACTACAGAAGGGAAGGACTTCAAAGTCAACACAGAGCTGTGTTGCCTACAGAGTTGCATGTAATTGCTTTACTTATGACACAGAAACCTAATTCTACTTCCATGAAATTTAACAGATTTATGGAAAGCCAGATGTTAGCAATTATGGAAACCGACATTATTCATATTCTTGGTAACAGACCTGTTTGCTCTGCACAAAGCCAACTTAATCTATTACACATATCCTAAGGCATCCAAAAGGAAGAGGCACCCTATTTACATATTCCAATTGTTGTTCTCTGCTGAGCAAGTGCAAAGATACTCTCCCAAGAGACTTCTGTAAATCATCAGACAAGCTCACAGTCTGACAAGAGACAATGCACAGAAATCAACCAAAGCATTTCATGCTCAAATCCAGAGTCATTACAACAGCCTTGTTTTCCTCGTTGTAAATACTAGTTTTCTGTGATTTCTTTGTGTTTCCCCTTATACGTTTATTATTTAAATGCTCCATACTTGAATAAGACTTTTCTCAATAAGATTCCATGGCTAAGCCTGCATTAGAGCTAATTTTCTTACATTGGTATTTTCACAAATTCTGAAAGCTGTGATTACCATACTCAATTTCACTTTAAGAGAAGTCTAGCTGCACACAGTCTGTCTGATTCCTTCTTTGATTCGAGGTTGTGAGGTTACTTGGGCATGGAAAAAATATACTTCAGAAATGTTTATATCAGAGGCAATCAAACCATTCCCAACTTAGCCCCAAACAATTTTCCTACTCCTCCGAGAGGAAAAAAAACAAATGGCTCTGCAGGAATCTTAATACCATAAAAACTGTAACAGTGTTTGCCTTAGGAGCTGAAGCTGCTACAGGTTGATTTCAGAACTCAACACAAACCCCTTTCTCAAAGGTGAGTAGCGGGCCAAGAAAATGAACTGTTTGATTATCTCATATTTCTCCATCTTGAATGACTTTTGCAGCATATCAGATTCAAAACAGTTGATGTGTCAGAAAAGGACATTTAAACTGGAGTTTGAATATCCAGCTGTGTGGGTTCTGACTTGGAAAAAATTAGTGGCTCAGAAATGAGAACAGAGCTAGGGGGGTTATTAGTAATAGACAGGATAGAGCACAGGTGCCTCCCCACAGCTACAGTGGTACTACTTCTTTATGATGGCAGAAAGATAATGGGAAAAGGAGCATGTAGTGCACATCAGCAGAATAATTCTGATAGAATGCAGAGAAAGACAAGGGCTCCTACATCTTGCAAAGCAAAGGGCTTACAAGCCATTAAGCTGCACAGTTAACTCCAGGACCAGAATAAGGCTTCCTAGCTATGTGAGCTTGTATTCTGCTTTTTCACATTTAGCTGGAAGCTCTGCTTTAGAGCACAGAGTATTAAGACTGAGGCTGACACACATAATACATTGGAAGGTAGCACCAAGCATAGTAAGGGACTCAGATCACCTAACTGTCACAGAGCATGTCACATAGCTAGAGGATAAAAAATGGGGCATGCCTTCCTTATTGGCCATATTGCATGTCATTGGAAGATTTCATTGTTTGTCCAGGGTCACCTTTTCGGTCTCTGCCTTAGCCCTCTTGAAAAGACTCCTTCATTAAAGGAACCAATATGATCTGCACTAGCTATCCCTCCATGTAGTCCCTTGATCCTGTTCTTAATTCTTGGTGTCAACAACTAGCAGAATACTCTAATTATTTATTACTGTTGTCTGCTGCATGTGTGCAAGCTTCCAGGGAACTTGTCTTCCTAGGCCAGGTTCTGAGCTTCCTCCTGACAGCTTACTGCAAAACCATCCCCTAGACTTAGCAAATATTAAAACATTGGTATGAAAATTGATCAGAGAGTTTTCATAAACTTCCCGAGGTTTAGAAATCCCTTAAATATCCTCTCATCTTATCACTCATTCATTCTCAGTTGCTAAGAGTCTATAGCTAATTATTCAATTCACCATATATATCAATTATCAAGTTAATACTTAGGAAAGGAGATACAATGAGAAGGGATATATATATATATATATATATATATATATATATATATATATATATATATATATATATATTCTTATAGGTAAAGATGTTAGTGTCTTATTTTCACATTTTCATCTTTCCTAAAATCCTAACTCTTGTCTATCTTCTTCCTCCCCATGGAGGGGAGCTTGCATTCTCAGGAAAAGCTAACTTTGAGAAAGTTCCAGGCAACCTAAGAACAGTGAGACCCTGGCTTCAGTCCCACTCTGAAATTTTCTTGTTGTATGACTCTGGAAGATTTTAACTCTGAAGTTCAGTCATCCTGTGCAAAATGCAGATGCAAATGTATGTCAGGTAGTTTGGTAACTTGTTTAAACACAATAAAGCACCATCCTACAAACATTACTTACAGATGCTGAGCTTCCACTGGTGTTCCTGATCTTTTTCCTGCTATATTCCTGTCACTTAGAGTTCATCTCTTCCTATGAGGCCTGTTCTTTAAATTCAGTCTGCCCTTGACTCCACATCTCTTAATCCAGAGGCAACACATTCTTTCCTCTTGTTGGAAAATTTATTCAGCTAGAATCTTGAAGTCTTACACAAACTCATGTGTTTTGGTTTGTCTACCAGCCAACAAGATCCAGGAGTGTCAAAACTCCAAGTTCTCTGTGACCTTTTATCTACAAACCTTGGACTATGAGTAAATGATTGGCACACATTTCTGATACTCTATGAACTAGCCATGATTGTTAACTATGTTCATTTACAGAATATGTAGATCTGGGTATTTTACTGAAGATGGAGGAAAGAGCTCTTCTATGTAGGAAAGCAAGAGTTGGTGAGGACAGAGAGCAATCTAAGATACCCAGTTCAATATTGTCTGCTGTGGACAAGTCTGACCTCTGTACATAGTGACAAAATTTGATTAAAATCAATACAATTCTGACCAGTGAATAGAATGAATAGAAAATCTATTAACATTGAAATACTTCCTATCTGAAAATAATTTTAACACTTCCAGAAAGCTACAGTATCAATGCCAAATGTGTTAGATTTATGTGTTTTAATATATCTGCTCATGAATAGAAGGAAAGTTGTTTTCTGTTATAAAAACAGCCTAACACACACACAATACCCAGCCACAGAAAGTTCATCATGACAGTCATTGTATTGTCTAGAACTTTTACCAAAGTTTCACTATTTAGGGCAAAGAATATTCTTTCCTGAATTCCAGTTTTACACTGCATTATGCTTCATGATTCCAAATTCTTTCTTCTCCTCTCTGTACTCACTCAGCTTGCTAAGACTCAGCTGCATCTTATCTGTGTGTCTGTCACAGCATGTTCTTGAGAGCCTTTTGTCTACTAAGAAATGCATGAACAAGTGTTCTACTTGAATGTGGTTGAGCCGCATGGACAGGAATCCTTGGAATCATTTCTCAGCCTCTTGGCTGGAATCGAGGGTTGAAGAAACATTTACCTTTTGATGAATTGCTTTCTTTAGAGAAAAATAAAGAATTAACTATATAATATTCTTTCCAAGGTTTTGTCCATTTCCAGGATTATATGGTTATTTTCAGCTCTGTGGGACTTAGCCTACAAGTCAATTAGAAGACTTATAACAACACATAAAATCCAGATGTAAATAAAAGAAAGAATCCATGCTTGGGACAATTAATAAACTCCCAAGATTTTGGTTTACTTGAACATGACTCATGTATATAGTCTCAACAGTTGGGAGTCTGAGGCAGGGGGACTACTATTTGCATTATGATAGACTGGGATGCACAGGAAGACCGTTTTCCTAAATGAAAACCGGTAACAATAAAAACAAACAAGATAATTCAGCAATCTCCTTGCACATTCAACATTTAGTGAAATAATTCCAGTCCCTTCTTGGGTATTTACAAGCTAGTGTCAGAGGAAGAAGGCATGTTTTTCTTGTCTGTATTACATCTGCATCAAAGTAATCTTTAATGGAAATACATGCAGGGGAACCAGCCAGGTTGAAATCAAACTAATCCCTGATCTGATAGATCATTCTTTGAAGCATGCTGCCAGATGAGGGATTATTTCTTTTCTTTCCTGTGTCAATCAAAAGTCTTAGACACAGAACGGTACAAAGTCACTTGGAAGGATTGTCTTGCAATCTATACAGAAGGTAAAGGACATAAAAATATTACTAGTGTACAGATCTTTCACTTGTTTGGTTAGAGTTACCCCAAGGTATTTTATACTATTTGTGGCTATGGTGAAGGGAATTGTTTCCCAAATTTCTTTCTCAGCCTGTTTATCATTTGTATAAGGGAAGGCTACTGATTTATTTGAATTAATTTTATATCCAGCCACTTTGCTGAAGTTGTTTATCAGTTGAAGTTCTCTGGTAGAATTTTTGGGGTCCCTTATGTATACTATCATATCATCTGCAAATAATAATATCTTTATTTCCTCTTTACAAATTTGTATCCCCTTGATCTCTTTTTGTTATCTTATTGTTCTAGCTAATACATCAAGTACTATATTGAGTAGATATGGGAAGAGTGGGCATACTTGTCCTCGATTTCAGTGAGATTGCTTTAAGTATGTCTCCATTTAATTTGATATTGGCTATTGGTTTGCAGTAAATTGCTTTTATTATATTTAGGTATGGGCCTTGACCTGTATTATAATAACTTCAATTCTTTCAAGAAAGAAATTGAAGAAGAACTCAGAAAATGGAGAGATCTCCCATGCTCATGGATTGGGAGACTTAACATAGAAAAAAGTGGCCATCCTACCAAAAGCAATCTATAGATTCAATTCAATCCCCATCAAAATCCCACCACAATTCTTCAAAGACATGGAAAGAGCAATTCTCAAATTCATCTGGAAAGGCAAAAAAAAAACAAACAACAAAACAAACAAACAAAAAAACAGAATAGCAAAAACAGTTTTAACAATAAAAGAACAGCTATGGAATCACCATCCCTGTTATCAAACTTTACTACAGAACAATAGTGATAAAAATGGCATGGTATTTGTACAGAGACAGACATGTTGATCAATGGAATAGAATTGAAGACCCAGAAATAAAACCACACACTTACTGTCACTTAATCTTTGACAAAGACACCAAAAATATACAATGGAAAAAAGAAAGCATCTTCAATAAATGGTGCTGGTCTAACTGGCTGTCAGTATGTAGAAGAATGAAAATAGACCCATATTTGTCACCTTGTACAAAGCTCAAGTCCAAGTGGATCAAAGATCTCAACATAAAACCAGATACACTGATCTAAAGAAAAGAAAGTGGGAAAGAGCCTTGAACTCATTGGCACAGGGGAAATTTCCTAAACAGAACTGCAATGGCTCATGCTCTAAGATCAAGAATTGATAAATGGGACCTCATAAAACTGAAATGCTTCTGTAAGGCAAAGGACATAGTCAATAAGACAAATCTGCAACCTACTGATTGACAAAAAATTCTTCATTAACCTCACATCCAATAGAGGGCTAATATCCAAAATATATAAAGAATGCGAGTTGTTAATCATCAAAAACCAAACAACCCATTCAAAAAGTGGGGTATAGACCTACACCAGGAATTCACAACTGAGGAATGCCTGAGAAACACCTAAAGAAATATTCAAACTCCTCAGTGATCAGGAGTTTGAACAACTCTGAGATTCCACCTTACATCAGTCAGAATGGCTAAGATCAAAACCTCAGGGGACAACACATGTTGGAGAGGATATGGAGAAAGAGGAACACTCCTCCACTGCCGGTGGGACTGCAAACTGGTACAACCACTCTGGAAATCAATCTGGAAGTTCCTCAGAAAATTGGAAAGAGATCAACCTGAAGACCCAGCAATACCACTCTTAGGAATATACCCAAAAGATGCCCCACCAGGCCACGAGGGCATCTGTTCCACTATGTTCATAATGGCCTAATTTGTGATAGCCAGAAGCTAGAAACAACCTAGGTGCCCCACTACAGAAGAATGGATACAGAAAATATGGTTCATTTACACAATGGAATACTACTCAGCTATTAAGAATGAGGACATCCTGAGTTTTGCAGGCAAATGGATGGAACTAGAAAATATCATCTTGAGTGAAGTAACTCAGGATGCCCAAAAGGGCATGCATAGTATGCAGTCACTAATAAGTGAATATTAGCCAAAAAAAGAAAGAAAAAGAAAAAAAAAAGAAGAAAAGAAAAGAAACCCATATTGAATACACATGATCAGTCCACAGAATTCAAAAGGCTCAACAAGCTGAAGTGACCAAGTGATGCCTCAGTCCCACTTGGGACAGAGAAGAAAGCAATCACAACTGGGGAGGGGGGACTAGAGGGAGGGACCTGGGAGGGAATGTGGACAGGGTGGGGGGCAGTGGTGGGTAGAGGGGAATCTAATCTGATATTGGGTGAGGAAAAACTACAGAAGCACAGAGAGCCAGCAGAAGGAATGTAAACAGGCAATCTCAGAAAATAGGAAGTTGTGGGACTTCCGAGAATTCACCAGAAACCTGGGAGGTAAGAGACTCCCAGGACTCCCAGGGAAAGACCTTTGATGAAATGCCTGACAGTAGGGAGAGGGAACTTATAGAGCCCACCTCCAGCAGGAAGACAGTACATCAAGTGAGGGATGGGGTTGCCATTCCACAGTCACACCTCTGAGCCATAATTGTTTCTGTCTGAAAGAATTACAGGAATGGAAATGGAGAGGAGCCTAAGGAAAAGAAGGTCCAGCAACAGGCTCAAAGTGGGATCCAGCTCAAGGAGAGGTCCCAAGTCCTGACACTATTATTGAGGCAATGGAATGCTCACAAAAAGGGATCTATCATGACTGGCCTCTGAAAGACCCAACAAGCAGCTGAAAGAGTCAGATGCATTTATTTGCACACAACCAATGGACAGAAGCAACTGACCCCTGTTGTTGAATTAGGGAAGGCTGAAAGAAGCTGAGGAGAAGGGCGATTCTGTAGGAAGACGAGCAGTTTTAATTAATCTGGTCCCTTGAGGTCTTTCAAACACTGGATCACCAAATAGACAGCATACACCAGCTGATATGAGGCCCCTATCATACATACAGTAGAAGACTTCCAGGTCTGTGTTCATTCAGAGATGACACATCTAACCCTCAAGAGACTGGAGGACCTATGGAGTTTAGAGGTCAGATGGGGTGGGGGGTGGGGACATCCACGTGGAGATGGTGTGAGGTGGGGAGCAGTAGGAGGGTGGATGGGGACAGCTGAGGAATGGAATATGGTGTGTAAACAAATGAATTACAAATAAAATTAAATTTACAAAAATTAAAAAAAATTACTAGTAGTAGCTTTCTAAGTTTGATCTCTAATAATAGGAGTAGTTTTAGAGTGGCCACCTATTCAAAGGCTGTTGTTGTTCCCTCCATAGTTCTATTCACTATGGTCGTTAATTTCTGGTGAGCAGTCAAGATTCTTCTAAACTTTTCATCCTAGTGGAATATTTAGGACATTTTTCTTTTTCTTTTTTTTTTTTTGGTTTTTCTAGACAGGGTTTCTCTGTGTAGCCTTGGCTGTCCTGGAACTCACTCTGTAGACCAGGCTGGCCTCGAACTCAGAAATCCACCTGCCTCTGCCTCCCGAGTGCTGGGATTAAAGGCGTAGGACATTTTTCAAAAATAGGAATTTAGAATGTCATCCCAAGGGAAGTAATTGGTTAAAAAGTCTGACAAGAATATAGATAAAATTTTAAACATCTTCTGGTGGTTTTGCTTGGAGGATTTCATCTCTTTAGATTAGTTTTTTTTTTTTTTTTTTTCTATTTGTATTTCTTCTCTTGTAGAGCTATAATCATCCAAATTGATAAAACAGCTCTTGGAGTGTGTACTGGCTAGTTTTGTGTCAACTTGACACAGCTGGAGTTATCACAAAGAAAGGAGTTTCAGTTGAGGAAATGCCTCCATGACATCCAACTGTAAGGCATTTTCTCAATTAGTGATCAAGGGGGAAAGGCCCCTTGTGGGTGGGACCATCTCTGGGCTGATAGTCTTGGATTCTATAAGAGAGCAGGCTGAGCAAGCCAGGGGAAGCAAGCCAGTAAAGAACATCCCTCCATGGCCTCTGCATCAGCTCCTTCTCCTGACCTGTTTAAGTTCCAGTCCTGACTTCCTTTGGTGATGAACAGCGATGTGGAAGTATAAGCCAAATAAACCCCTCCCTCCCCAACTTGCTTCTTGGTCATGATGTTTGTGCAGGAATAGAAACCCTGACTAAGACAGAGTGCTTTTTGTATTGAAAGGGATATTGACCAGAAAGATCCAGAATGCTTTAGTAGGAAAAAGGGAAATTTAGGCACAAAGGTGGATATTTTATCCCATTTTGTTGACATTTTGGGAGTCTTTAATTTCTGTTTTTTTTTTTTTTTTTTTTTTTTTATATGTTATTCCAATGTATTTAAAACTTTATGGCCCCAAACTAAGTTTGTTTACTAGGAAAACAAAGGAAACCAAATGTTCCCTTCTTGAGCAGACATAGTTAGACCCTGAGTAACTAAGGCAGTCTAACCCACCCCATCCAATCAGCTAACATAGAGGACTTAAACAGCTACTCACATGGTTATTAAGAGCACAAGGGATTTCCTTGAATGACAACTCTATACCCCTTACAATTACTGTTACTTTGAGTAAAACCTAAGGTCAGAGACCTGTTTCTTAGTTTCTGAGAAGATGTGGAACGTCTTACACACATACCACAATTTGATAAACCCAGAATGGTATAAATGGGTCAATGCCACCATTTTTGAAATTAATTTTTTTTACAATACTGACTGTCAAATAAACTACCATTTATTCTTCTTTCATTATATCTTTTAAAAGTCCCCAATCATGGGGATGGAGAGACTGCTCAGTGGACAAGAAAACATGCTGGTTATCCAGAGAACTCAAGTTCAGTTTGCAGGAGCCATGTTAAATGGCTGTATCTGCATTTAACTATATCTCAAGAAGATCCTATATGTCTAACCTCCAAGGGCAATCATGTGCACATAGTTACTTGCACACACACACACACACACACACACACACACACACACACACATTTTTAAATGATAAAACAAATTTAAACAATAAACATAACAAAAAGCAATGAAAAAACTAAGTCATTTCTAAACAAGTTAGAGTTTTATTCTACTTAACTGGAACACTGTATTGTAATTTTATGAGTAATTTTAAGATTTCCCTTACTACTTTAAACCACTCTCTTATTGTGTTTATCTCCAATACTTCCTTATCTTTAAGGCTGCTAGAGTTGAAACAAACAAAATTCTTGGCATTCATACAAGGTACAGCTAGGTTTAATCACGATAATTTGGATATGGGTCAATGTCCTCATTGGTCATGGAAAAAAAATCTTTCTAAGATTCCTTGATTAATGCGTGTACTAACAGATATTTATTGAGCACATTTGATTTGCTAATTATATTGAATACTTTTCTCAAAGATCAGAGAAAAATGTCTGACTAAGTCATCGTAAGGAGAATTTCTCACAGTTCGAAGGTATACATTGTGACAGGAAACATATGACTACAGGCATTTTATAGAATGGTACCATATTCAGAGAACATCTTACTTCTTAGTTAATTACCTCTGGAAATAAACTCTCTCACAGATGTACATAAAGATATGCCTCTCTGATTCATACAGGAGACAATTTCCTGAACAGAACACCAATGGCTCAGGCCCTATGATAAATGGGACCACATGAAACTGAAAGTTTGTAGGCAAAGGACACTGCCAATAGAACAAAATGGCAGCCTACAGTTTGGGAAATGATCTTCACCAACCCTACATCTGACAGATTTATCCAAATTTAGAAATAACTCAAGAAGTTAGACACCAACAAACCCAATAACACAATTTAAAAAATATGGAATGCAGAACAAAACAGAGAATTCTCAACAGAGGAATCATGAATGGCTGAGAATCACTTTTTAAAAAATGTTTATAAAGTCCTTAGTCATCAGGGAAATGCAAATCAAAACACCTCTAAGATTTCATCTTATACCCATTAGAATGGTTAAGATTAGAAACTCAAGAGACAGCATTTTTGGGGGGAGGATGTGGAGAAAAGTGAACACCTCTTCATTGCTGGTGGTAGTGTAGACTTATACAACCACTTTGGGAATCAATTTGGTGGTTTCTCCGAAAACTAGGAATAGTTCTACCTCAAGACCCAGCTATACCACTCCTGCGCATATACCTCAGGAAACACCTTCATTCAGCCAATTACCAACCAAAATTAGCTATCCCACAGGGATGTAATCCCATGGTAAGTGCTTTTGAGCTTGCAGAGCTACATGCTACATTAAAAAATAGTTACTTCTACCAAAAGAAAAATCATTTTCACACACCATAAAATTTAAACATTAGGAGAAACGTATTACAAGGAAGGTTTTAACACTCTGAACTCCCCCGTCACAATACTGTCTACAGCTTCACAACCTCAACTCTCACTTTCCATCCTCACACCCATATATCAGGTGCTTCATTAGGTTTATGGTGTTACCCTCCCCCCCACACAATTAACTCCATTTATGATGTCTCCACTCAGGCTGCTGTTGTGATTTTCCTGAAAACATTGTTTCCTTTGACATACACTTTACCCCCTCTTCTTTCTCACTCTCCAAGGAAAACACCACAATACCTCCACTTGCTCCAACACCATGCTCTTCAAAACATTATGCACCTGGCTAGCCCACACAGTGACATCCTCCATTCTCTGCCTACCTCCTTTTCCTGCCACTCAGACTTTAGGAAGGACTCAAAAGTAAATGGTGATTATTATTATTATATTATTATTTTTTGCCAGTACTGCTCTGTTTGATCTGAGTAGCACAGTTTAAGATTCAGTGCTCATTATGCCACATGTAAAGTTTTCACAGCAGCAGGAGCAACCTCAGAACAAAACAAACAATTCAATATTCACCCCAAAGAAGTTGTAGATGCTGGCGTCTGAATGGCTGCTTAGACATGATCCTGGCCTCCGATGTATTTAAGCCAGGAGCTATGATAATGAAATGATTGTTCATACTGAGTTTGGAGAGGCAAGGAGCTGACAACTGCCTAGGATTTGACACTAAGGATTATTTAGGAACTGAGAACAGAAGGCAGATGCACCTCCATGGAGAAACATTACAGATTTCCAGTCAGAAAATAGCAAGGATTTGAATCAGAATGGCAGCTGAAATGCTGATGTTTGGACCTGGCATTTTCAGAGTGCTTGTAACACTGCCGAGGGACAGCATCTTTCTGAGATTCCAGGGAAAATCTCAGCTAATGTCCCCTGTAAGATGTAAACACAGATGCAGGCACACTTACTGAGTATTCCAGGATTCTCTGCAGTTTTTCAATGAAAACTCTTTGCAGTGGTTCGCAGAGATGAGTGGCTGCATCATTAGCCAACAGGGTCTCATCAAAACCCTAATCAGAGAGGGTTGGGAGGGGTGGAGGGGCTTAAATTTGCATTCTTAAGAACCTCAAGTGAAAGTGAGCAGCACTGCTCACAGGTCTGGAATCACTGCCATAATCTATACAGGACATTTCCAATGTGGAAACTAAGTCTTCAATGTGCCCAGTTACTCTGCATTTCCACTCACACATAAGCCTTACCATCCCCACCTCTGCAGCCCTTGAAGTGATCAAGTAGGCTGGTGGCCCACTACATGCTCCTCTCTCTTTCTAAGGACATGCCCAGCAAGCACCTAAAATTCCTCTCCATGGAAATGAAGTACTCAGGACTCCTCAGCCCCAGTGTTCTCCATAAATGAATCCCCTGATAGGTTATCCATTTCCAAGTGTTTACCTCTAGACACTTCAAAATATGAGCAACATTCATGGACTCGGTAGTTTTTGCCTGTCAGTCTATCTGTCCGTGTAGGAAAATCAATAATCAAGATATTAAGAGGTAGTAGATGGAATCATATGACATTGGAGGGGGGAGCAAAAGGGTAGCTATGATGTAAAGACAGAACTCATGTATGAAATTCTCAAAACTAAAACAAATTAAAAACTGCCTAGAGGCCGGGCATGGTGGCGCACGCCTTTAATCCCAGCACTCGGGAGGCAGAGGCAGGCAGATTTCTGAGTTCGAGGCCAGCCTGGTCTACAAAGTGAGTTTCAGGACAGCCAGGGCTACACAGAGAAACCTTGTCTCCAAAAACAAACAAACAAACAAACAAAAAAACCAAAAAAAAAAAAAAACTGCCTAGAAAATACAAGATTTAAGGCCAAACAAATTCGGGACATTCATAATGCACAGGGAAGACTCCACTTAGTCATTCATTAAGTGGTCATTATGCAAAGCACTCTCTAACAGAATTATTCTGAGCATAAATGAATCAGGAGATAAAATAACTTACAACATTAAATAGTATATAGATTTTAGATATTATTAATAGATCTTTGTATTTTACCCTGTGAGTCTAATTGAGCACAGGCTATCTGGTATTACTGTTCTCTAGTCTGCACTGAGTCCTTTCTCTCCTAATTGCCTCCATATTTTATAATGCAAACCACATCATTTTACAGTGAACTAGGGATTGTATAGGAAAGGCACTGTTTGCTTCATGAGTGATTTTTGTTTGCTTTCTTGTTTGTTCATTTTTGAACGTCTAAGTATTAATATTCCTAAAGTATGAATCCTCTGCATCATCCATTCTACCAAGTTAATACTGTCTTATGGATATTATTTAATCATGTGTGTACATATATGCATGCATGCATTTGTCTGTCTGTCTGAATGTATGTGTATACTCACCAATATCCTAATTGCTCCTCTATTTTTATCAATGAAGTTGCCATCTGGTAAGAAGTGACCTCCAGCCTCCGCAGATCCTTTGTACTGCTTTATGGTCATTGCTAATTACTGAGACTATTAGGAAAATGTTTTAACATAAAAACCAGCACCATACCTCTACTAAACAGGATCAGGGACAGTGACAT
This sequence comes from Mus minutoides, assembly GCA_902729485.2. Classification (NCBI taxonomy): domain Eukaryota; kingdom Metazoa; phylum Chordata; class Mammalia; order Rodentia; family Muridae; genus Mus; species Mus minutoides. The sequence continues at coordinate 2,161,703 of LR753325.1, read as the reverse complement.
AGTTTGAATCTTTTTTTTTTTTATTAGATATTTTCTTAATTTACATTTCAAATGCTATCCTGAAAGTTCCCTCTCCCCTCCCCCCACCCTCTCCCACTTCTTGGCCCTGGCCTTCCCCTGTATTGGGGCATATAAAGTTTGCAATACCAAGGGGCCTCTCTTCCCAATGATGGCCGACTAGGCCATCTTCTGCTACATATACAGCTAGAGACATGAGCTCTGGGGTTTCTGGTTAGTTCATATTGTTGTTCCTCTTATAGGGTTGCAGACCACTTCAGCTCCTGGGATTCTATCTCTAGCTTCTCCATTGGGGGCCCTGTGTTCCATCCTATAGATGACTGTGATCATCCACTTCTGTATTTGCCAGGCACTGATGACTCCCAAACCCCATGTGTTGAAGGCTTGGATCACAATATAACATTGTTTATGGGTCTGGCCTTTAAAAGTCAACTGGATCATCAGTGATCTGACCTCAGGAGTGGATAATTTTATTTCTGGATTCTGACCCCAGGGGGTCAGTACAGGAGGCCTGGGTGAGGGTCGTAGACCATTGAGGGATATACATTGCTTCTGCCATTTTTTCCCCCTCTCTTTTTTATTTGCTTCCTGGACACCATGAGATGAGCAGTTTTTTCGATCACATGATCCACACCATGAAGTTCTGCCTTGCTATGGACCTAAATGCAATGGAGCTGGCCCAACAATGGATCAGAACCTCTAGAAATAGTCTTCCTCTTATATGTCTGTGTCAGCAGCATAAAGCTGAATAACACAGTACCTGACAGGATAGGCCTGATAGGCATTTTGAGATCCAATTAGAATTCCACAAAATACCTGATATTAGTTCAACAACATACAGGCTTGCACCATTAGCCCCTTTATCCAGATGACTACTGAGCCTTGCCTATGACAGACTCTGTATCAATGTTATGTGTAAATTGTTTATCACTAAAATGAAGACAAGCATTTGTCTTTCCAGAAGTCTCCACAACACATTCTGTCTACCTGTCATGGTTAACAGGTCCATGTTTATATACCTGTGGCTGGACTTGTAAGACAATATCAAGCTTCCAGCATGGCCTGTGTAGTACTCATTCTTATCTAACTCACCAGATGCAGCCAACTGTGCTGAGATCTTTTGAGGATGAAGAGTTAGCCATAAAGAAGTGGGAAACATGTTCTCAACCTCTGTATCTGGGTCCTGGAAATGTTGATCCATCAAAATCTGCTTTACCTACTTGGTTTCTTGGTCCATCTGAAAATATTTGTAACATCTAATATGCATGGAAATGTTGCATCACCCCTGGAACAACTGACAAAGGTGCTAACAAGGATATTTAATAAGAAATTCCGAAAGAACCTTGCCAAGTTGTTCTGTTACCTATTGTTACTCCGTATAGTGATAAAAGTTAACAATACACAACTAACACTTCATTGTGTAAAAACACTATTTTAATGACTTCTAATAATAAAAGAAGTCACTTTGCTCTTCATTATACAGTGGCAGCTGCCCATGTTGTTGTACTGTTTATTGTGACCAGAGAGCAGAGCACAGTGGGGTGCTTGCTTCCTTCTACTGTGTCCTGTGAAGAAGGTTGTAACAGGAGGATGACTGTAACAGGAGGATGATAGCTGCCCAGTATGGGAGAATGTCTGTGCCTTCCTCCAGTGTAAATCAACAAAATGTTTTTTGTTTTTTGGTGTTTTTTTTTAAATTATTTTTATTACTAATTGCTATAAGACTTCCCAAAATGATTTAACTTGTTACAGATATACAGAACATACCAAAAATAGTGTAGAGATGAAAAACTAATTAATAATGCAAGACTTACATAGAAAATTCTGTTATAAATAAATAGCTGTGGGTCCACATAAATGGAACACCTTTTAAAAAAAATCTATTCTAACTATTCTAATTAGTGGAGAAACTCTGGCCTGATGGTTTTCTGTGATAACTGAGCACTTTGATCTGGATACTTGGAGATGTTTCTAAGATCACAGTATTCCAGGTCCCACAGAAGACCAACTGAAAGTGACTCTCCTGATTTTACTGTTAGATCATCCGAATATTTAAATCTACCTGAGATCTCCTGTAAACTGAATTTGAAAATTTTAGGTTTGAGGAGTAAGATTTGACTGGGCCATTCATCAGTAGAAACTGGAGTTTAAGAAAATAAGAGAGAAATATATAAGCAAAGATTGATGTCTGAGGAATAATGGAATAAGGGCTTGCACAGGCTGCAGTATCTGTACAAAGCATGGGAAGTATCAAAGGAAAACAAAGGTCCGTATGCAGGACTGAGAATGGGGTGACAGAACGACATGGATGGGGAAGTGAAACTGATCTCTTAAAATATCTAAAGTACAATTTATCCTTTCTGTATGCTATCAGTAAGTATGTGGTATTTCACCTTATTCCTTGATAACACAGACCACTGTACATGCATAGAAATCTGCTTGAAGACTGAGGAAATGTTTCAGCAATACAATGTCTACCCTACAAACATGAGAATCTGAGTGCAGATCCCTAGCACACATGTAAAATTCATCATAGAGACACATATCCATAACCCAATGCCAGGTCGAGGCAGAGAGAGAAGGATCCTTGAAGCTCATTGGCCAACTAGAGAAATGCAATGCCCTGGGTTCAGTGGACAATCCTGTCCTAATAGAAAGATGAAACTGATCAAGAAGAAAGGCAAACATTAATGTCTTTCTGCTGCATACCTGCACCTACACATATACACACCTGCACATCCACATGCATGAATCCACATTTCCACCATGAACATACACATGCACACACCCACATGTCTATACCTGCACATCATGCACAAATGCACATGAATGTACACACATACACACACACACACACACACACACAGACACACACACACATGCTTACAACTTCAACACTGGCACTGACAACCACAGACTCCTAATAATTCATCAAGACAGAGTACCATACCAATCCACTGGAAACTTCTGATAATACTCAGCACAAGGTATTTATGTGTCCCAGTCTCTTGGCAGCATTGTACAAATAACAAAGCACAGAACAATTACTACCAACGAGTCTCTTGTGTGTGATGACTCTGCCTCTGTTTTGCCTGGTATTTCCATTTCTTGGATCACATGATCTACTTTGGGATAAAGAGACAAATCTTGAATATTTTTATAGATAAAAATACATCTTGTGAGAGTGCTATTCTTTATTGTGTCAACATTGCGGAGTTTCTGATGAAGTGAATATAGCAGGTGTTATTAACACCATCTGACAAAAAAAATGGTATAGAATGATGAGACTATTCTTCTAAAAGCCTTAAATGGCCACATTTTTAGCTTCTAATGCTCGTACTACTACTATTGTCTGGAAGGAAAAGCACAGCCAAGTCAATTTTGCTAAGCCACGTTTTTATTTTAAATGTTGTTTTAGAAATAGCCTATTCTTTTAAATGTAAGCATTGGTGGATTATGCTATTTAGGACTTACTTAGGTGTGATAATTTTCACTGCCGCTAAGCTCTGTTATTATGATTCCAAGTTTTCAGTTTATAAATCCCTTAAGAATAGATATCTCTACTTGTTCACAGATATATCCCCAGAAGGTGTGATGCAGGGTGGGTGCAATGGAGGCTCTCATTGAATTTCTTTTCAGAAATGTCTCATGTGGTTTTGCAGAATCAAACATCTTTTGCCTTGCAGAACAATCTATAGACTTTGCTATGTCAAGTCAAATGGAAAATACACATGACCTCATATATTTTGAATGTCTGTTCTTTCAGTCATTTGACACAGCTGTACTGAATACAGCATTTTTTTTCCTAGAGGCAGTAGGTATGCTATTGAAAAAGAAACAAGGTCTCTGTCTCCTAAGAACATGTATATTTTTAGACAAGAGACTATTAGAAATATATTTGTATATGTGCTAAAGAGTACTTAAGATACAAATATATATTATAGCAAAGTGCTTGGAGAAGATCAAGTATACAGTATTTGATAACAGTCAAACTGTGTCTGTCTATAGAAGGTTTGATGAGGCAACTATGCCAAGTGCCAGAGAGGACAGGAAAGACACATACCACAAAAGTCACTGTCATGCTCAAAGTCTGTAAGGAGAGCAAACAGGCTAGCACACAGAGGAGATAAAGCAAGAAAGTGGTCAGGGATACTGCCACCTAAAAGCTTGGGAGCCATGAGAAAGTTAGAAAGTTGCTCACAAAGAACAGCAACATACAAAAGGTTAACACAAAACATATTGAAGGCATGCATCAGTTCAAAGTTCACAATTTCAAACAGACATTCAGTCTTGTCCTGAGAAGACACATGTAGTATTATTGCTTTTATACATACCCAGATGAGGGATCAGACAGTAGACATGTGTAAGAGTTTGAATTGAGGCTACACTTTCTAATTCTAAATGGAGAACAATTTTCACTGGTTAGCTTCTTCTCCAACTACCAAAAACTTCATCTTTTGCCATGCTTTTACAGAGAAAGAACTATCCACCCTTAGCACATGGAGCCAGATTTGTTCCTCTGAATACTCTATTTTGGTATAAAATTCTCACCATGCCACCCTCTAAAATCTTTGGCCTAGTATCTAAATTGTAGGGGAAGAACATTGGAAAACAGATTAATTTAGCCAGTGAGTGGTCACATGGAGTTGCAAAGCAATTCAACCCCAGGTGCAGGGGCTTTCTGAGAGCTGCTTACCAATGCAGGACTCCCCGGACAGTGAATAGGTCCCATCGTCATGGAAACCGCTTCTGCACTCACAGTGGTACCACCCTGGAAGGTTAACGCAGCGGGAGTGGTTGTGGCATTCAACGAATCCCTCTGCACATTCATCAATATCTGCCTCAGAGAAAAACACAAGCCCACCGGGACATTAGCGTCTTTTACACTAACCTTTCAATAAATACCTCAAACATGCTCGTGTCAACATATGTCAACATATCAATTACAGCTGATATATCATCTAAAATAAAAGTCACAGAAAGATCTAAATGTAACAATCCAGAATCCAAAATTTGTTGAAAACTTCACTCACCAGTACCTGTTCTCATAAATTATGAATAAACAGCCATAGTCCTTGAGCCAATTATAATTGCACATTCTGGTTGATCATCTGAATAACTAAAATCTGAACTGATAACACAGGCTATTGGATAAACAGCTGATCTCAGACTCAGTGCTTCTAAATTAGTAATTCTAGATATTATTGTATGTTTGCTGAAAATATTTAAGAACAGATGAATTCAGGGAATCTCATATTATGAATGATTTAACTGACCTTTTAGGTCTCACACACACACACACACAAATTATAGAATGAGGAAATTTGAAAATCGGTTAATTTAACCAACAGAGGATTATCTTTATATACTGAGTGCTGATCAGGGTAGAAAAACAACATACTGTTCCTGCAGAGTGCAGAGGGATAGATAAAATATCTAGAATTTTCTTACTCCCTTGACAAAGAAAGGACACACAGACACCACCACCTCCACCACCACCACCACCATGCAAACTTATACCACATTATCCAAATGTATTTCACTGATAAAGGCTTTCTCTTGTGAAACTTTCAACATCTCATGGATCTGTGCCTCTGGGGCATATAATCTGGGGATGATAACATGCTGATTTACTAGTATAGATATATTTTTTTAAATCCCCATTATTCACTTATTTGTGATGAATGGAAGTCTCTTGAGCTTTGCTTATTTTCTCTGTGATCTGATTCTTCATAATCAGCAAATACCTGAATCATGCACATCATTTTAAGCTCAAACGCTTGCTCCTGGGCTAACGTGGGAAGAATCTGCTTGCTGATTATCACGCCAGCACTGGATCCTTCTGACACAATTCCTCCTTGTAATTATTTCTTGGAAGCTAGCAAGTGCTGGCTAAAACCCTTCTCCTCTTTCTCCTGGAGACATCTGAACTATGGCATATATGAACACAGATTTAATTGACACTGGAATATAAAGCATAATAAATGAATGTGCTTTGGGATTTCTTTCAAGGAGGTCTGTTGAAGGTATCAGCTCAGGGCCAGTCTGCTAGCCTGGGCCCATTACTTCTTTGTAGCCTGAGTTGTGCACTGATCTAAGGATGTAGCCCATAATATGACACCATGTAACTTCTTGACAGCTGAATCTAAGAGCTCCACAGAACCAGCTTGGTCCTATTGTGAGTTTGAACAGGATGCATTCCTTTTACATGATGCTCCAATAGGCACCTACATGCCAGAACCGAATACTTCCGTGGCATCTTCAGGCACTGCAGTTAGATTGAATGTGCATTCAGATAAATCCCCTGAAATGAGTTCTCAACGCGTAATCTTGATTGTCACTTCCCAAATTTTATACATGGAAGCTGTGAGACAGACTAGCATTCCAAACATAAAGAAACAAAAATGAAGCGAGATAGGAGAGAGTCTGAGTTCACACAGGGGAAAGAAAGAAAGGCTCTCTTCAGGCTACTGCTAACTCAATGATTTCTAAATACAAGGCAATGGGAAGTACATGGTGCAACCAGAAGATTGATTTTTGCAGAAATGACTTCCTCATGTTAGAGTGAAAGACAAACCTTTCCATCAGAGTAGCAAGAAGTTCTACCTCTGACATTTACAAATATCGCAGAAAATTGGCCATGATCTCTAAGTAACGGCTACCTTGCCGAAGTTAAGTGTTTAGGGAAAGTGAGGATAGAAAGCTAAGGTGTCTCAAACAGCAGAACAATCATTTGTCTTGCCCTGCCCAGGAAAACCCTTGTTTAAATTTCCTTCCCTTTTACTTTCAAGTTTAGAGGATAAATAAGCTGAGAGTATTAAATAACATCACAAAATCCCAATGTGGTAACGCATGCCTTTAATCCCAGCACTCAAATTCAGGGGAATATGTATGTCTAAGGCCAGTCTGGTCTCCACCGTGAGTTTCAGGACAGCCAAGGCAACATAGTAAGACTCTGTTTTGATCGTGAGGATGATGGTGGTGGTGGTGGTGGTGGTGGTGGTGGTGGTGGTGGTGGTGGTGGTGGTCATTCACTTAGACTTTAAATTCAATGGGAAATTTTAGAGTCAGGATAAACTATGTGCAAATACTTTGTTGATTTCTAAAATAAAATGATGTTAGTCTCAGGTTTTTAAAGCCTGAGAAGATTCGCCTATGGACACAAGTGACCTAGTAGGCATTAACTGTCAACTTGATTCAGTCTAGAGTCAGTCACCGGAGAAGAGGGTCTCAATTCAGAGACTGCCCAAATCATGTTGGGACTATCCTGATTATTAATTAGTACAAGCAGTATCATCGCTGGGCATGCAGTCCTAGAGGAATCCTGAGAATGAGCCAGCGAGTGTGCTACCAAAGAGCTTTCTTCTATTGGTTTTTGCTTCAGATTCATGCCCGACTCTTCTCAGTGGTACACCATTACCTGAAAGTATAAGCAACATGGATCCTGTTCCTCCCCAAGTGGCTTCCGGGTAGAGTGTCTCATCAGTGTGCCAGAAGGTAAGCCAGGACAAACATGGACTCTCACAGCAGGGGGGGGGATGCTCAGCTAAATTCTGCAACTCTCCCCTTCCCCCCAGAACCCTGGAGAACCTCTGGCTTCCTCTGGAAATGAGGAAGACAGTGACAACCTCCTTGCCCTGTAGCTTACTCCCCATAGATGCTTTGAGTCTGCAAAGAGTAACTATAGATCATGCACAGGTTCAGGGTAATAAGGCTGCATCTTTATAGTCTCAGCAAAAGATGCATTAAAGCCAGAAATCAATTTTATCTGCACCCTTGCTGCAATCTGGAGCACACATGGGTGTCATGCTTACAATTCTGGTTATTACTTCTGTGCATTAACAGCATTGCTCAATGTAGCCACCACAGGTCCAAATATAGAAGATACTCTGAGGGGTTTCAGCCATGCTGAGTCTTTACAAATTACAAATGATAGTTCCTCCCAAGCTGAGCCACCACTGCCTTTGTCTGTGGAGAGTTGTTTTTTCCCAGTCAGCACTTTGCTTTTGGCAAACCAACAAGACAGATGTTGTGGGAATGGGGTCCCCATGCGTTTACTGTGGAATCTAACTTTCTTGCTGGAGGACTTCTTATGAATTACAGTAAGAAGAGCTGGCTGTCAGCATGTCAGTCATCCTAAAGGAAACAGACACTTTATTTCCTCTAGCAAGACCTAGGATTTTCTCTAAATCTCAGTTTAATCCAGCATAGATCTGAAAAGGTGAGAAAGGGGTTAAAACAAGCTAACATTACTGTCCAGGCTGCTTTGCTGAGCCTTGATGAAAACTCTAGCTGTGTCTGAGTCTGCATCAGTCACAATATCATCATCATATCAATGAGCTCAGAATGAGATGGTTTATGCAAAGACAATGCACTTTTCAATTCTCTGAATATTATGAGAGAAAATCTGTAAAAAAAATATTTTAGTATTGTGGCAGATGCAGAGTTGAATGTAGCATGATTGCTAAAATGTCAAAGTTCACAGCTAAGAAGAATAACTATGTCCAGGATTTCTTCAGTATCACCTTCTCTAGCTCCCCTTTACCCCAGTGGTTCAGGGTCTTTGGACATATACAGTATACTACATCATGTTCTAATAAATACTTCTCTTTGCATTCGTCATTCAGATATCAATTTCCCAAGAATAGAGATAGGGAGAATTTCATTATGGCTTACATTCATTCATAGCAAGTAAATGATAAACAATTGGGAAGTACTTAATCAATGAATGCATGAGCAAGTAAATGAAACTTTCAATAGTATCATGAATTAAAAGATTGAGCAGATGCCACCACACAAATTGGGGTTACTATACTTTTGCTACTGATGGTGAATTAACAGATATGAGGCCAAGTCTTAAAACTGAGTGCAATGGGGCTAGTTTAAGGATCACATATTTAACACTGACAAATACCATTTAGTTTCTGATTAATACCTTGTGTCCATTTCTAATCTTTAGTGGTTTAAAAGAGAAAAAGTAGGAAACAAAAAGAGCTATAAATAGTCTCAGTGAACATTCCCTCTGTATTAAGACTTTTATTGACATCAAAAGTATATGATTATTCAAGTATTTTCTTAAGTTCTAAGGGATATGTTAAATATTTGGGTGGATATATAAGGGTGCATTTCTATTGAAAGCCCTTTGTAAATACGTGATTCTTATGAAGTCATACTCTGTTAATTGAAACAGTTGTGGAAGAAAATGTTTGTAGTCAATGTTTCTCAGAGCATTTTCTGTCTTCCTTCTTTCTCTTCCTTCTTCCCCTCCACCTCCTTGTCCTCCTCCTTCTCCAATTCCTCCTTCTTCTACTAGAGACTAAACCCAGGGTCTTGTGCACTCTACCACTGACAGTAGTTTTGATCTTTAAAATCTTTTATTAAAAGGACAAGTTTCTATTTCATACTAATTGTGTGAAGCTCATGGTATAGTTGTGGCTCAGTATGCTTAAGAGCAGCTCTGAACCTGAGAGTCCCGACCTCTTTGAGGATTTCAATGTTACAGTTCATAACATTAGCAAAATTACAGCTATGAAGTGGCAGCAAAATAATTTTATGGTTGGAGGTCACCACATGAGGAGCTGTATTAAAGGGTCACAGCATCAGGAAGGTCAAGAGGCACTACGCTAGTGCATCATGGCTACTCTAAGAGTTTGCAGCATGAGACTGAGTGGTGGAAAACTTGTTTTTTTTTTGTTTTTTTTTTTTTTCAATTCAACATAAGATTACTGGATGCCCACTAGTTGTTAAGCATAACACTATTTCTGCTTGAGAAGTAAGGGTTCCTGGTTTGTAGGAGTAAAGCCTGGTAGAGAAAACTAGAATATTAAAAAAAGATAAACACACAGCTATAGCTATGATTTTAGAGAGATATGACTTACAATTCCTGCTTGCCAACGTATTACTTTGTTACTTAAATCTTACACAACCATGCTTTCTAATTTGTAGTATGAAAATAATAAAGTGGAACTTCATACTGCTGCAGAACACAAAACTCTTAACATATATGTTTTTATTCAACACTATCATTAAAATTCTAGGATGGTATCACTGATAAAATATAGTAGAAAAGAAAAGTGGATTCTCCAAATTAAAAGAAGGAACCCTAGGCCTAAAACTACAGGCAACAAAGGAGTGCTTAGAGCAGGGAAGAGTCTTCCCCAGGGAACATCTTACTAATTCATTATCTAATAGCAAGTGCTTATCCCTAGAGATATACACTGAAGAACATTATGCAGATTGGGTGGGTTGTATTTATATATTTATTAATGCACAGATATATAACAACAAACATCATGAATTTGAGAGATAGAAAGGGAGGGGTGTTAAATGAAGAAATTGAAGATAGAATGGTAATTATATTACAAATCCAAAGAAGATTAGTTAAAAGTATCAACTTGGAGTCAGGAAACTTATTGGGAATAAAAAGTGTTTTCTGGATCTTAAATATATTTTTTTTATCTTGAGAGAATAAAATTATAAAATATTGAATCTATACTTAATAGAATCTAAGCCATGAATCCTCTTACCAATGCTATGTAAATTTAGGAAGGTAAAGTCTGCAACATCAAATTGCTGCAAGCAGGGCAAACTAAAACTCAGTGTTTCTATCAGTACTGGCACTGAACAGAGCTCAGAGACCCCTCAACAGAAACAAAGTTTTCCACCTACTTTACTGGCTTTCTGTGATTTGTCTTGAGTACTTTATTTGTAAGTAGGTAAATCTACCCACCTGATATAAGGAATAGTATTCCAATGAACATGTCTCATGGTATCCTTAATGCTGGATTCACCTGTTCATTCAGGGCCACTGTTTGGAAACCTTAGGGGCCACGAGTTGAAAATGGTAGAACCCTTGTCTCTGACTTCCAGATAGCTTTCAAACTGTGCTGTGATATTTAGAAGAGTGGGAAGCCTTTTAAAGCAGTGCATGCCATTGATCCCAGACTTGGGAGACTGAGGCAGGCAAATCTATGCGCATTTGAGACCAGTGGGACTACATACCAATTTCCAGGACTACACTGAAAGATCTTGTCTCTAAACAAATCAAAGCAAACAAAGAACACTCATGTGATAATTGATCCACTACACAGAATGGGACTATACCCCTGTTATACGCAGCCTTTCTCAACTATTTTAATATAGTCATTGCTATATCAAAATGGTAGACTTTACATGTTAGAACTCATGCAGACTCACTCTCTAAAGGAAAGCAAGAAAAGCTCTCAGCACATATACAACCAGCCCCAGGAGTAGAAGGTTTGTGCTGTGAGTCAGGGGAATAAAGGGCAAACCAGAAAAGCTGCATGGTCAGATACACTTGACTCTGAGGTCTGGTCCACTTATTTCCTGGCTGCCATATTCTGACCAAGATATTTATCTTTTTATGAGCTTCCATTTCCTTGGCTCTACTTCAGAAAACTGAGCAGGCACTTATAAAGAGGATAGTAATCATGTCTCTACAGGATTAGGTGCACCCAATCCCATTGAGGCCAGACAAGGTAGCCCTCTACTACATATAGGGTAGGGGGATATCGGGGGCAGACACCCTCTTAGAGGCAAAGAGGAGGGGGAGGGAGGAAGAACTCTGTGAGGAGGGATCTGAAGGGGAAAGCATTTGGGATGCATATAAAATAATTAATCAATAAAAAAGGTGAATGAAAGCAAAAATAAAGTGATTAATAATTATCATTTTCTAACTCATAATCCTCTTACCTCCAGAGGAGTTACTGTCCATATTAAGGCATACTGCTTTCTAGGTCTAAATTATTTGTATAAAATGGAAGTGTTCTGTGATATTTTACTTCAAAATCACACAAGCACACATGCACACACATACACACACACACACACACACACACACACACACACACACACACACCATCCTCACACTTTCAGTAAATTCATTTACTTTGTGAGAATTTTTCTCTTATCTACCATCATCAAATAAAATAAAGATCCAAGCCCTTATAACGGTTTATAAATCTTTGTCTAACCTTTCTACTGTATTTGAAATCCTCTTCTATTTTATTTGAAATTGCCTTTTACAATTTCAACCCCTGACTCAAATGATCAACTCAAAGTCTCAATGGAACTTTCTGTTGCTACCATATATAAAATTCCAAGTTCCCCTATCTAGCTCCACCTCCTTTCCCTTGCTCAAATGCATGTGTTTTGTCTTTTATACCTATGCTCATCTAGCAAACTTTATATGTTGCATGTGTTCTTGTTTGCGTTTTCTTTATTCCCTGACTAGCACGCACAGACCTTGATGTAACTTGAGGATATAATGGATCCTAGAACCTAGAGGGCAGTAATGGACATTTGCTGAAGGAAAGGAAGAAGTGAAAAGGACAGAGGGGAGGAAGGCCACAGGAAATTCATTTTTGCAATGGTGTCAGATGTTGCCTTCTACTCATTTTCTCCAGATCTACTGCCAACATGACACTCTAGGGTCTTCTTCTCTCAGACTTGGATAAGTGCAGTCATAGCTGGAGGCTGACTTTTCAGTGACTGCCTTTTCTAATCCATATTGATAGCACACTATTCTCAAAACCCATACCCCAGAGACATTTAACCCAAACAACAGCAGCTAATCAGAAATCTGAGTCAGCTTAGGTCAGTCATACATTCCAAGTTAATACATTTATTCTTTCATTTGTAAAAAAAAGCAAAGATTTAATTGACCAACATTTTTCATCCACTGTTCTATTGGACACTACATCTCCATGAAGGTCCTTCCAGTCAAACAAAGTGACCACTTTCTGATGAACCTTAAGTAACATAAAGAGCTGTTCATTCCTGCTGTATAGACATAGAGAGTATTACCACTGTGGACACTGAAGGTCTTATAAACTGAAATTTTGCTAAAATTCTGATATGTGTTTCTTCTTATGTCACAGTGTTCTAGTAATGACAAAGATCTTCCTTATACAAATTTACCTGTTCAAAGTAAGAATAAGTGATCTGAATTCTACTACTATTTGTCTTTAATGATCAAAGGATTTTACTATAAAACTACTCTGTGGAGTGTTGATTTAAGTACATAAATTTTACAACCAATTTAATTTCCTGCATATAATTGTGTCTAACTTAAAAGCCAAGAACCAGTTTTAATTCAAGGAATCTTTTCTCATCTCTGAATTCTATAATTTCTAACAACTCTATTACTCCATTTAGCTCCAATATCAATTCAGTTTTATGATATGTTGTATTTCTTGAAATTGTTTTTATATCAAAGGGAGGAAAGTCTGAGCTTATTAATAATTCAGAATGTTTAAGGTTCCCTGACAAGTACTTTCTGTTTACTACTTTATTTGAACTTCAGAATGTTTCCTGGATAGTTTGAAGTTGGACACTTAAATGTGTGATTGTATTGCAGTGTCACAATATCTGAATGGTACTAGAATGTGGACTAAAGCAGGCTCTGTTTGAATCTGCAGTTCACACTAATAGCTATATCCCATAGTCTCCAGCACATTTCATTATGTCACCTCCCATGGCGAAGGCTCATTGCTAACCTAAAGGAGATTCAACACACTGTTATTGGTTTTCCTGGTAAAAGAGTTGAAAGAGGGAGCAGAATTTAGAGTTTTGACTCTTGAAAATTAATTGTCTGTTGCAATGCAAATAAACCCTTCAGATGAAATTTCTACTTATATAAATGGTTGACACAATTTCAATGCATAATAATAAATTACTAAAGAGAGGAAGATAAAGGAAAATTAGATTTACCTAAGAGAAATAGATAAAAGAAACCAAATAAACTCCTACCTAGAAGTCACATTTATCAGGCAGAACTTGAGAAAAAAATTAAGGACTTACACAATTAGAATACTCAGATGAACAATGAAATTATATCAACTGATGTAGAGTAACAAAATGTGTGTACATCAGCTCAGCTGAAGGAAAGAACAAATCAAACTATTATATATGAGAAGTTATTTTCAAGTATGAGTGCTGTAACACTAAGTAAGATGCACAGATACTATAGGTGCACATTTAAGGAGGGCAAGAATGTAAAACCAGATCTAAGAATATCAAGTAGAGAGCCTGGGAAGGCGGGGCAAGTAGAGCTTGCTGGGAGAGAAATGGGAAGAGAAATACAACTCTGAAGTCCTAAACAGAGAACACACCTCAAATACTCAGTGGAATACTAATAAAGGAATTTGTGGAAACACCCCAAACTTAGAGAAGATCCACAGACTAGATTAAAGGTGGTAGCCTTTGCTGCTGGACAAGGAGAGAAATTATGATTGCTTCTACCAGCTAGACTAAGGAAATGTCACACTCCAATGAATAAGGTTGGATAACATACAATAAAATATCTGGCTACAAAAGTGGAGGATGATCACCTTGACTATTTGAGTGTTTAGTATTTACATGGCTTCTTGTTCTTGTTTTCTAGTTGCAAGTAACAACTTCTCTGTACTTAGCTCTTTTTCTCTAAAAGAGTTTGCCTCACAAAACTGGAAGAGCACAGGGACAGTAGATAGTGTGGGATCAATATTATCAGCTTTTTTTTTTTTTCAGAATTTAGGCTTATTTCACATTTCAGTTAAAGCCATTACCCTATTAGCATGGTAACAGACAAGAAACTCTTCATTAAGTAATTTCTAGAGGTCTTGGGTCAACATTTTTCAAGCCAATAAAAAAAGATTAGTAATTATTAACAGTATTGACACAAATCTAGGATTTTAGCCTAACTTTTCTTAATTTATTAAGTTTTGATAAAAATACCATCACCAAAAATATAATATAAATTAATATAATTAAGCCACAGGTACTAAAGAGATTCTTGGGATAAGGATATCTATCTGTATTTTGTTAAGCTTCTCAGTATTATCCTGGGGACCAAACTTTGGGATGAAGCTGTTGTTCCTTTTCCTAGTGATTTGTCTAGACAGTGACATGTAGCAAGTTCTAGCCAATGAGAAACGAGAGGAACATGGATGACTATGGCATAAGAAGCAGAGTTGATTTTCATGGAATCCTAAGAGAATTCTGACATATTCACTCTGTTTCACCAGCTGAATGAAGGCCATGATGTCTAGAGACACAACCATCTTATACCATGGGAGAAAGCCTAATAAAAGCAGACACACAGAATTACCTCTTTGACACCACTGAACTGCTGACTCACACCTTGAGCTACATATTGTAAAATGTCATGACATCAAGGCCAATTAAAGACTATTACTTATTACAATTACTTAATTCCATTTAAAGGGCCAAGAAAACAAGCCAGAACCAGATCAGATTTTTTGCATAACTAGGTTTATCCTCTGAGTCTGTTCCCACTTTTTTTCTGATCTCCAAATCTCATAAGCCACTGTCCCTCTTTATACTCCATTCTGCCTCTAAATCAAACTGTAGAAATGTGGCTGTGTTTTGCTTTTCTTCGTATGTTATATTTACCACTGAGTGTGATGACTATTTATCCTCAACTTCTCTGGATCTAGAATCACCTTGGAGACAAAATCTGTACATGCCTGGAAGGGAGTTTCTAGATTGTGTTAATTAAGGTAGGAAGAGCCACACTAAATGTTGACAGCACCACCCTTGACTTGTGCTAGGTTGAACAGAAAGTAGTCTCTCTCTCTCTCTCTCTCTCTCTCTCTCTCTCTCTCTCTCTCTGTCTCTCTCTCTCCTCCTCTCTCTGTCTCTCTCTCTTTCCCCCTCTCTCTGTCTCTCTCTCTGTCTCTCTCTCTGTCTCTCTCTGTCTCTTTCTTTCTCTGTGTGTCTCTCTCTCTGTCTCTCTCTGATTCCTGACTGTAGGAGATACAGTGTGAGCAGCTGCCTCACACCCCTGCCCCATGTCTTTCCCACCATGATAGACTGTACCCTTAAATTATGGACAAACAAAAACAAAAAGAAAAACAAAAAACAAAAAAAAACCTTTCCTCCCTAAGTTTCTGACATGAAGAATTTTGTTAAAGTACTGATAAAAGTCTGTCTGGATTTCTTAATGAACTTCAGAATCCTTGGATGAGATGATCCTGAACCTGTCGGGGAGGGGGGTGCTTTATATTCTTACTCAAGGGGAGGGATATAACCGCTCTTTTAATATATTCAGGCAAGATGCTAAACCTGTCCCTTTAAGGACAAGTCCACATTTTTTACTTTGATTATTCCAATAGCTTGCATTATTCATTTTGGTGGTATTTATGCAGACATGATAAATAAGATAATTTACCTCCAAACAAAACAGAGAACTGTCAGATCCCCCTTGAAAAATGAAGAATTTAAGTCAGGAGTTTTAGAAAGCAATGCTGTATATCTGTCACCATTGGGTGATACCCAGAGAAAAACCCTTTTATGTTGTTCACTGCTGGACAAGTTGCCATCATAGTGAAAAAGTTATTTTGAGGGGATTTTAAAAAATAAAAGATAAAGGGTTCTATTTGTCAAAACCAAAAATTTTATAATTTGTGATTCTGAAAGGATGAAATAAAAATGTCTTTCTCTCTTTGGTATGTTGGAAGAAATTGAGAAAACTAAAGTCACTCATGAAACAGTCTGAAGGACTCTCATGTTGGGGTGCAGCTATGCAGAATTTCAGGTGTCTGTGCTTTAAATGTCTTTGCAAGAGTGATAGAGCTCAAAGGGATTGAGAACCAAGGTTGGCCATAACTCATCATAAGGGCTAGGCCAGAACCAAATAACTTCAAGAGTACCCTGAGGCAGTATGTTACTTCCTCTTGGATCCACTTAATATCCACCTTGAGAAATACTAAAGGCATCTGCAAGAGGCAGGTTCCTGAGAGATTAGGCTACAGGAAATGGGGTAGAAGAGAGATGAGTGAGTACTTTTGGTGATACGTCTGTAGAAAACAGCTACTTTCAAGTACCTGAGTTAGCCACTGTCATATATATGGAGCAAGTAGGATACAGTCCAGGAAATGTCACCAGAGATGTTCAGTGCCAAGTGTATTCCACAACAGTTGAAGGTTCACCAGTTAGATTTTGCTGTTACAGAGTTCTTTATATCCATTATTACAAAAATAACACCACATAGTATAGAATGCATGAAATATATTTTCTTCAAACATACTCCTATTTTTTTCAAACTGAACCCATTAACCAATCATTTACAAGGAGGAAAATTAAGGACCACCACCACCACCACCACCAACAACAACAAAACTAATTAGCCTAAGACTGGCTAGCTTGATGTACCATTTAATAGCAGTTTAAAGAGTAGTAGAATAAAAGAGCTAGACACATTAAGGAGTAAGAGGAGAGATTCTTTGTCACTTTTGCACACAAGGACATCTATCTCCAAACACATTCCAAGTGATTTTGCTAAATACAAATGTTGATAAATACAAATAAGCAAAAGAAGAAACTTGTCTGTTAAGTCCTTCAGGATTTACTTTTAGTCCTGAAGGTGAGACTGAGGAGTGCTGGTCACTGTCCTATTCTGTGGACTATATTTTTCTGTGGGTATTATTTTTCCATAAGAAAATTAGGTAGGTTGATCTAGTGGCATTTTTCCCTTTTTCGTTACTGTGCAATGTTGTTTAACTTTTTTTCTACTATTTTTCTCCTGTGAAATCAGAAGTGACTATTCATGTGGCCTCTACCATGGAGAACCTCACTGAGTTTGAAGGGAGGCTCACATAGTTACATATTCTTCCTTGGGAGACCCATTAGGCCAAGAATACTGAAGAAACTATAGGACTGCTAAGAAGCCTTCCAGAGCTGGCTCTGAGGGAAGGTAGCTGCCCATTCAGATCAGTAGAACTTTGATTTCGTCCCTCTTTAAACTGTCCTGAACTAAATTGCGGGTGCCAATTTTTTGCTCACAGTCTCCAGATAAGGCTCAACCTTTGAAATCAAAGTCAGATCATGGGGTCCCTAAACCACTCTTTTAGATGAGGCCTGTCATGAAAGGAGGGCAGGCCATCAGGTCCATTTTGGCAGATACTGTCTGAACCCACAGTCAGTGTGTTCTCTCATGCAGGGTCTGTGTGGATCTAATCCACAAGGGAATTAAACACTGCTGAGCTCAAGTTCTCCCTCTCAATGTATGTCAAGGATTATGCCAAAAGACTTGCTAAGTTGTTACCTTGCATAAGGGGCTGGCTCACAACTCCTCAACCCTTTGAAAAGTACTAGGGCAGCTGAGGAATGCTGAGAGCAGGAGAAATAGTTTTCCCAAAGAAGAAAGGTTAGTTATCCAATATCAAATGATCTTCCCTGAAAAAATATATATATATATAAGTAACATTATACAGCCCAGGTAGGTTGTATTATCTATTTGGAAATATTCAGGTCAGAAATTTAAAACTGAGTAGGGATAGGTGTATAGGAGGGTTTGTGGCAATGATATAATATTTTATACATTCAAAAATAATGGAATAAACTTTCAAATATAATGTTAACAAGGCTCAGAGACAAAACTATAGATGGCCAAGTGAGCTCTTGGAGCCTTAGTGAGTGCTTCCCCCTCCAGTCTCAAGGTGCATTTGCCACGACCTAAAGTGTTACTTCTTCAGGAGTTTAGTGACATAAGAGAAACATGACAGGCAATCAGAACCTTGCAGTGAGATGATGACTTATAGAGCAAGCCCTGTGTTTCCACTGTGCTCTCACTTTCTGTCTCTGTAGCATTCTGTGCTACTTCCCTCCATGATGCCCTTGGTTGTACCAGAGAGACTTTCAGAGTGAAGTCAAAGCATAGCACACAAGGAAGATCTCTGTGGGCTCCATGATGACCCTTTACATCTAAAGCCTTATTTAAAAAAAAAAAAACTGTAGAGAGATAATCCCAAATGATTTGTGTTGGCATGGATTGTGGAGGTATCATTTCCAAAGATTTCATTTTGTGGCTGGATCCTTAAGTCCTAATTTCCCTGTCACGTTGTGGACGTGTTAAGAAACTGAAGATATTGTACAGAATCTGTGTTCTTAGGAGAAACCAATATCCAAAATAGGAAGGATATAGATAAAGAGATATATAGAGCGGGAATGGGGAGGAGGGATACAGAGAGACAGAGACAGAACAAAAGAGAAACAAAGACAGAGATACAGAGAAAAAGGCAGACAGAAACAGACACACACACACAGAGCAAGTGAGCAAGAGAGAGAGATACAGACAGACAGAGAGAGAGAGAGAGAGAGAGAGAGAGAGACAGAATGAGAGAGAGGCACAGAGAGACAGAACAAGACAGAAATAGAGAAACAGAGACAGAGACAGAAAGGCACGCACACACACACACACACACACACACACACACACAGATCTAAAAGTCCACAACTTGACTGCAATATATCAATACTAGTAGTTTAGGAGAAACATGCCTCCTTTAAATGATATCTGAATCTCCACTGTGGAACAGCCTATATTCATACATTTCACTCTTCTTTGGCGAGTTTAAACATATAAGGTTGTGATCTTTGCCCTGGATTTAACAAGGAAAATAAACTTGAAAACATTTTGGGTCTAACCCTCTTCTGTTATAGAAGTTTGTAAAATGTGGCTTTATTACAAGTCATTTTATATAATAAATATACATAAAATTTTAAGTAAAAAGTCATGCCAAATAATTTAATTAACAATTTAATTTAGTAATGCTAATTAAATTTTATCTTGTAGACTAATAAAACTGCTATCTCTAATGTATTACCTTTAAAATTTGCAGATGAAGGAACCTAATTAATTGATTCAGAACAGCCCACTTTTATTCCATATATTATTTTCTGTGCTATCCAATTTTCATTGTCAGAACAATCATTTACAATAAAAAGCATTTATAATGAATGTTTCACTAAAATTAATATTTTAGCAAAGACTTATGTCCTTATTTCAGATTATTTTATTCAAATGAGTAAAATAAGAAATTGGACAACTTTAACCCAAGATCACTGTGTTCATGTCCTGTGGCCAGGTAAAGGAAGGCATTGCTATCCATGCCTTCAACATTTGCACACTCACTGAGGGTCTAGGATATGTTCTGGACTCAGGTCCAACAAAGTTAGAACTTTGGCCTGGCCCTTTACTGGCTAGAGAACCAGATATTATCTTGATCTCTTCATTAGAAAGAAGAAATGATAACTGCATCATCATAATATATAAAGAGGAATATTCCACAGTTGATTATTGAGCTCAGTGTTAAGAAGCCATACTGATCGCTTCTCGGCCTTTTGGCTAAGATCAAGTGAAGAGGCCATACTGAGCAGTCTTCTTATCACAAAGCTTGGTACATCCTATACTACCTTAGTCACATGATATCCTCTAGTTGATTCAGACACTGACCCATCTTCTACACCGTGTCTCCTCCCTTTCCAGTTGATCCATTTTAGTCTTTATAAGTATGCCTACATTTTATAAAGTTGGAAAAGATACATGCCTTCAAGTGCAGTGGTCAAAACAGAAAAGGAGAGTTGCAGTTCTCTGGGAAAGGCCCACAAGCTTTGTAATTTAGTCACCAATAATGATTGAGAGTGGAGATATATTTCAGCAATTAAGAGTATGTGCCACTCTTCCAAGGGACGTGGATTCAGTTCATCACATGGTACCTCATAACAGCATACAATTCCAGCTACAGGGCATCCAATTCTCTATTCTAACCACCAAGGTACTACCTCTATGTGATGTTCACATACACACATGCACACACACACACACACACACACACACACACACACACAAATGTAAAAAGTCATGAAAGATGCATTCTCACACATGTACAAACCTAGACAAATCCATAGAAAAGATTTCTTTACAAGAGTTCAGCTCCATATTACTCCTGGATAAAATCTAATACTCTAACCATAGGGAACAGTTTGCATTTAACTTCCCTTCTGATTACTCAAATATTATTTCACGGGCATTTAATTTTTCCTATGGAGTTGACTACAATTCACTGAGTAAAATTGTGCTAGAGGGTTGGGAATTACAAATCAAAACCTAATTGAACAGCAGGGATAGGCTGATTGTCATTGGCAAATACCTCTTCTGTAAAGCTTCGGTGGGGCTGCCTGGGGTCCCAGTCTTTAACTAATGGTGTTCTGACTGCTTAGGGATAAATTAGTGTCCAATGAGATTGAATGCTTCTTTTGATTAGACAAACAGGTACTATTAAATTAATTTTCTTATCTTAAAATGACCAGAACTATTTGTTATATATACCCTGTCAATCAATCCCAAAGCAGCAGCACTACCTTGCAGGCAATATGCTCTGCTTGGGCATTTGAGGCCAAGCTAGTAGGGTGGCCTGTGAATGGATTTTTCTGACTTCTATCTATTCTGGTTGCTTTTTCTAATAATATAGGCTTCATTTTGAGAGAATGCGGGAATATGTTCATAGATCTGTCCTTACTGCACTTGGATTTTTAATTCTGGCTTTCCTTGACTACAACCTAAAGATAACAAATCTCGAGCTAAGGAGATAGCTAATTGATAAAGTGCTTAGCTTGCAAACAAGAAGACCTGAATTCAATACCCAGAAACACCCACCTTATCTCATATACAAACTGGACATGTGCCATGTGCTTGTTATCTCAGAACCAATAGATAGGTATAGACAGATTCCTGGAACACTTTGGCCATGGAGGTTAGGTGAATCAATGAGTTTCTGGCTAGAGTCAGTGAGTCCCTGTTTCAAAAATACAAGGCAGCAGTCCTGAAGAGGACTACCTGAATTTAACCCATGCCACATAGGCACACACATGTGCACTTACATTCACACATACATGTTCATGCAGGGGTATACATTCACACAAAACTACATAAGTAAATTTTAAGCAATGAAAAGACAATTAAACCTTGCTCTATAAATATCTATGACTACCAAATGAAACACATACTGGCAAAGTCTAATATATTAACATAAATTTTATTTGCTCCATGAATTTTTAAGTGTATAAGACTAAATAAGATAGCTTCTACCTCTGTGGAATTTATATTTCATAAAGGAAATAGACATAAAAAATGAAAATATTAGATAGGTTTGTGATATTCTTACTCATCAAATGCATTGAATAAAGCTGGGCGTGGTGGCGTACTCCTTTAATCCCAGCACTCAGAAGGCAGAGAGGCAGGTGGATTTCTGAGTTCAAGGCCAGCTTGGTCTACAAAGTGAGTTCCTGGACAGCCAGGCCTATAAAGAGAAACCCTGTCTTGAAAAACCAAAAAAATAATAATAATAATAATAATAATAATGCACTGAATATAAAACTAAAGCTACAACATTATGCTCTTTAATGATGGAGTATACAGGAGAATCCTTGAGTGACAACCTCTTGATGGGATGAAGTCAATGAAATGGCTGCTCAGCAACTACTGTCTCTCACGGTGTGTTATCTCTTATTCTCATGCCTTTGAGGCGGTAGAGAGAAAAATAAAGGCAGGGTTTGCATTAACCAGGAGGCAGACTGTCCCTGAGAATAGCAGCGTGTATACTGTGACCTATATTCTTAGCTTATGGTTCTGGGACTGCTTCATGAAAGTAGCCATCAGTTCACTAGGATAGATAGTATGCTTCTGAAGCCAGAGGACAATCGCCACAAGATAACAGCAAAGAGGACACAAAGTGCACATGGAGTTTGATTCTGGTAATTGCTCATCTGGTTGTTTGTTTTTTGTTTTTGTTTTTTTTTTTTTTTTTTCAAATATTGTATTACCTCATTGTAGTATAACTTTGTGTTTCATACAATATGGGTATTTTGTTCAATAGCAGCACCCATCTTATCTGGCTTTTAACAGGGGTTTTGTGATGAACTTCAATATCACTAAGGTATAACATTCACACTGGCATAATCACACTGGTCAGATCTACCATCAAATTTACTTAGGTCCATCACGATACTTGGAACTATTATACTAAAGGTTCACACTTCATAAAATGTCCTTAATAGACACAGCCATGTTCTTTTACTATGTATTTCTCAACTGAAATGTCACAATTTCAAAGACTTTTCTGGACAACCAGTCTTATGGTAGCTTCATCTTTGCCTTGCCCTGCAACATTTTCTTCAAAGCATCCACTAGGATGAGATACAATCATGACCACATGACTATTGCCACTTTTGTCATTGGAATGAGGGACTTGAGGGGCTGAGACTATGTCTATCTTCATCACTGTGTCTTCTAGGGAAAGGCTTTTCCTAAACTCAAGGTGATAAATTAAGCTAAATCATATCTCACACTAGATCTGAAATACAGATAAGAAAGTTGTAGGAAGCCAGACTGAATGGTTAGCAGAAGAAAAAACTGTTACAGCAAACATTGTGATAACACCTTAATAGTAACAGTGGTAGTAACTTTATTTCCTCAACATCCAGGTCATATACATATCATCAGTATTTATTTATTATTACTTTTCACATCTACAAGTGAAAAGATAGAGGTACATTTGACTTATGAAATTTACAGAGTTGGAAGGAGGAAATACATAGAGCATAATGGTACATTTCCAAATTCTAAAACAAGTCCAATCGTAGAAATAACAAAGGCATATTAAACTAAATCAATTCTTAAAAGCAGGAGGAAAGAAGCCTAGTGGCATCAACTCAGAGATTAGACAAAAATGAGCATTTTTATCAAGGGCAGGTCACACAATAAAGTGGAAGCATAGGGTAATATGTTCAAAGCACAGTAAATACAGAATGTGGGTAGGAAAAAAGTAAGACATTCCTGAGAGCTTAAGAGCTCATGGTGGGAAAGAATGAAGTTGGAGGTGACCCACAGCCATAAATATACTTTCTTCTGCTCCAAAAACTCATCACAAATATCATACATTCTGCCACATTAGATCATGACTTGGGGAGATTTGGATACAAACAACAGGTTTGCAGTATGTCCCCTCAAACTATGCCGAGGCCTGGCCCACAACAAATGCTTATATTTTAACACAGTCAGAGAACAAGTTCATAGGGAAAGATAAAGAACAGGAAAAGGGATTCAACAGGGCTTTTCTTCATCTTCCCACATAGTTCAAATGAAGGGCAGAAATGGGAATTTGTCCTGTTTTGCTTTAAGAAAATGCTTTATCAATTCCACAGAGCATATCTAAATTGCATTTGGATTCTGGACGCCACTGCTGCATGGTTATTTATGGTGTTTACTGAATACAGCCACTGCTCTCTGCGCATTTATAAATACAGCTCCTGAAAGGCGTCTACTACAGCTTATGATCTATAATTGCAAACAAGACATAGCTAGCCAAGCATTTACCAACACTACAAAATTACCTAGAGCCCTCCTGGAATATACCTGGACTTGTCCCTCAACAAAAGTACCCAAACATTAATTAGCCCCTAATTACCAAGCTTTCCAGTGAGTATGTCACTCTTACCTGTGATCACTGTCTACATGCACCTGCCACCTCTCCTAATACATAAAAGACAAATTTTAACAATATATTCATCAGCGATTTAGGAATACCCCAGAGTTTAGAAATTAATTTTAATCAGCATGAGAACCATGATAAGACTAGTAATTCTTTCTTGTCCATGTTTAAATGTATTTTACATTTTTCCGAAATGTCTAATAATTAACAATAAAATAAAATGAAAAAACAAAAAGGGAGCTATACAGTTTTAAGTGTAGCTAACTAAATAGATTAATCACTATCAATGCAGCGGAAGACCCAACGAAAGCCTGCCTGATTAGATCTTTCTAGAATTAACCTGGTTTATAGTGTTATTGTCCCACATATTTTAATACTAAGATAACGAGTTAAATAAACTATGATTTATCTATATGATGATCTGTATTATTTGTTTAATTAGATATTTTGAGGATTAATTCATTACAAGGGAAGATGCTGATATTTAGTAAAAACCCAAGATGCAAAATCCTGTTTATTATGGTGAATATGCACATATATACCTCATACATACTCACACAGAGATGCACACACAGATGTATACATATACACACACACACACACATGCATGGACACAGACACACACACACACACACACACACACACACACACACACACACACACACACTCCACACCTATAATTCTACCTATATTGCTCCCAAATGTCTCTTAAAGCAAAGTAATGATTGAACTTTCCTTTGTCTATGCCTATGCCTTGACCTTACTGGTTATATGACACTACAGAAAAGAAAGAGCTGACTACAGTGTCAAGTGGTAAGAGGGCCTTAACCATGGGCTAACTGCCATATTTATCTTGGCCTCTAAACTGCCTTTCTCGCCTACTCTTCATGTAAGATTCCTTCAGAAGTGGACTAAGATGTTGTTTTACATTTTATGATTTTAATATTTGGCCAGTTCACACATCAGCAGATTTCTTGCGGCATTTTCAACAGTTGGTTTTGGTGGCCGCTCTTCCCATCACCCTATGCCCATTACTTTGTATCTCTCAAACATCTCCCTAGGAGTCATGCTGCACACACACTCCATGCTTCACTCAGCACTGCTTTGACATTTACCCACCTTAAGATGAGTAAGACAAATGTGTGCATTTACAGTGATTATTTACTGCTTCTCTCTCTTCCTTCATGGAAATTTAGCTCTCAGATGTTGCAATATGAACCAAAAGCTAAGGCGAAGGTTGTTCAATTTTCTTTCTTCATGTACAGAGTTTCTCGAAGGTCTTACGAAAACACAAGAGTTGGGTCCAAGGATATGTGGGGAGGGATCTAGAATCAATCAGCAAGTACTGTCTGAAATGCATCTTGTTTAATACACCAGCTAAAACCATACACATTTTAATTTCTGTTGCTCTAGATCTTGTCAACACTTCATATTTTCAAAAATTCTAATATTTGTTAACACATTGAGTGTGAATCAGAATCTCCATGTCATTATGCTAGTAGATATTTTCTTTATTTACATTTTAAATGCTATCCCAAAAGTTCCCTGTACCCTCTCCCACCCTGCTCCCCTACCCACCCACTCACACTTCTTGGCCCTGGCATTCCCCTGTACTGGGGCATATAAAGTTTGCAAGACCAAGGGGCCTCTCTTCCCAATGATGGCCGACTAGGCCATCTGCTACATATGCAGCTAGAGACACGAGCTCTGGGGGTACTGGTTAGTTCATATTGTTGTTCCACCTATCAGGTTGCAAACCCCTTCGGCTCCATGTCATTTTTACCGAAATTTCCTATTGGGACTGGAAGGACTGCTCCATGGTGAAAAGCCATCTTTCACCATCTCTTTCAAGGGATTGCAGTTCAGTTCTAGCACCCAGATTGTATGTTTTGCTGCCTTAGCTCTCTAAAGACCTCATGGGTTGACTACACAAATGTGATAACTGCTACAGCGTTTTTGTTTTTTTTGTTGTTGTTGTTTTTTTTTGTTGTTGTTGTTGTTGTTTTTTTCCAACTTTTATTAGATATTTTCTTCATTTACATTTCAAGTGTTATCCAGAAAGTTCCCTATACCCTCCCCCCTCCCGGCCCTGCTCCCCTACCCACCTGCTCCCACTTCTTGGCCCTGGCATTCCCCTGTATTGGAGCTACAGCGTTTTGATGGTGGTCTTCTCTCCCAGTTGCTAAGGTATGTTGTATGTTTTTCTATCACTATAAGTTAATTTGCTTTCTACATGTTTTCCATTTGAGATGAGTTAATATTTTCTTTGGTGCTATTAAAGAACTGCATGGGATCATTACCTACTATTCAGTTACTCTTCCTTAATTTCTAGTATAGAAGCAACAAGTCCATGACATTTTAAAAGACAATTCTGAGAGGTTGGTGTGATTGAGAGCATTTGCTGAGCCTGCAGAGGACCCAGGCTTGGTTTTTAGTGCTCAGGTGTGAGCTCACAACCGTGTGTAACTCCATTTCTAGGAGATCAAACAGTGTCTTCTGGGCTCCTGGAGCATGGGGCATACATGTGGTATACAGACATACACATAAAACTCTGAACCTTTAACATATACATTCAGAAACGTTATCAATATATACTCAATAAAAACTGAAATGTAACTAATGCTGAACTTTCACAACACTTTTTATGAATGAAGTTAAGTAAAACTGAGGAGCAGTTTATCTATTTCCAAGAATATTTTATAAAGATCAACATTTTATATTTATAAGTTATTCAAACTCTCCTTCCATATACTTATGAAATCTGAGTTTGAGTATGCATGTCCGTGAGGCTAAATCCTCAACACCACATTGAATTTTCAGATTAGCATGCTACTGAGCATAGTACAATATAAATGCTAACATTATTTGAAATGCATTTCTTATTAGAAGGGGAAATGGTGAGGGAGCAGAAACACAAGAGGAGTGTCCTATATTTCCATTTACAGTTCTTTTCCTTAATTGTGTTTTGTCTGATCTACCAGTTTCTCTGTGTTGTTTTTGGTAAGGCATTCCATTTCCCACTCTTTCACTTTATATCTCCATGTATATCATTTAGAAGTGAACTTCTTACAGGCAACACATTACTGTGCCTTGCATTTATAGCCACTCATTCAGCATTGTGGCTTGCATGTGCAATGTTCTCCACAAGCTTACATGTTTGAGAACTTGCTCCTACGCAGCTAGTACTATTTGGGATGTAGGAAAACCTTTAGACCAGAACCTTGATGGCAGTATAGGCCTTTAGGGTATGTTATTATGGTTACAGCCTAGCCTGATTCTAGCCATAGCTGTCTGTCACCTGATCTTCTGATATGAAAACAAGTTATCTCATGGAACTATCACCACAGAAAATGCTCATTGCTATGCCTTCTCCACCACAATGAAGTACATCTCCTTAGACTATGTAGCAGGATAAGTCTCCCCATCCTCTCTCTCACTGCTTCTTGTCAAGTTATGTGCTCATGAAGATGAGGAAAATAACTAACACAGTAAAACAGTTTATATCTTTTTATTTGTGGTATTGGGTCCACTTCTATATAATATTATGAGAAATATATCATGAATGGGTCTTGCCATTCTATTAAATTCTTTGTTTGTTTTGAGTATTGATTGTTTTAGTCTTCCTGTCTTACTCTTCATGTTTATAACTTATTGTATGGGTCAGGCTTAATTCTTTTCTGTTTCTTTTTTGTTTCTTTTTACTAGTGATATTTAAGTTATTAATGTTGGATTAAGAAAAAGTATGTTTATTCTATTTTGGTTGTGAGACTGTCTTAAAATCTCCTATAATGTTGTTCTGGTGATGAGTTCTTTTAGGTGTTGTATATCTTGAAAAGTCTATTTCTTCTTTATCTTCAATGGATGGCTTTGTTGGGTATAATATCCGCTGATTATAATTATCTTCTTTCAGATTTTGGTATATGTCTTTCTAATTCCTCCTGGTTTTGTGATGTTCATGCTGATAAAAATCTGCTGTCAGTTACCTACATGCATTGTTATTGTGACTTGGAACTTCTGCAAGTTTAAGATTTTTTTCTGTTACCATATTTAACAGTTTGCCTATAATATGCCAGAATAAGACTGGTCTGGCCATGACTGTTTCAGGGCATTCTGAACCTCATCCCCAACCATGTGTTTCCCAATACTTAGAAAAGTTTTATCTAAAATTGTGTTTTGTTAATGTTTATCCATACATTTCAGTTTCATGTACTGAGTTTACAGTATGGAGTTGGATCTTGATTCTGCTTCTGCTCAAATATGGCCTTAAGTATCTGATTCTCATTATACTGTAAGATGAAACTTTAGAGATAGAACACCAGGAGCTGAAGGGGTCTGCAACCCTAGAAGAGGAACAACAATATGAACTAAACAGAACCCCCAGAACTCGTGTCTCTAGCATCATATGTAACAGAAGATGGCCTAGTCGGCCATCATTGGGAGGAGAGGCCCCTTGGTACTGCAATCTTTATATGCCCCAATACAGGGGAACGCCAGGGCCAAGAAGTGGGAGTGGGTGGGCAAGGGAGTAGGGAGGGGGAGGGGGAGGGGGAGGGGACTTTCGGAATAGCATTTGAAATGTAAATTAAGAAAATATCTAATAAAAAAAGAAGAAGTTTTAATATCAGGTTGAACAGGTAGACTGAAGGTTAAAAATACAGAGAGGCCTAACAGAGAGCCCAGAAATAATGTGTTCAATGCATGATGAGCTGGGGCTATCCTTTACATATTTATCTCTTCTTTCAGCAAGAAATAATGACAGATACATAGCATAAAACTTTCTCCTAGAGCCTTCTAGGAGAAAAAGAGGACAAGGCCTGTGGTGTCTCTGACTATCGCACTAAGCCATGGCAATTATTTAGTAAACATATCCTGTGTATGCTCTCTCTCCAGGGCATGAAAGTACAGGGTCACTACCTGTGACATATGAAAGTGGATATGATATCTACCTAGGGATTTGAGACTTAAAGAATTGAAAGGTGATAGTTCTTTTGAGGTAATAATTATGATTTTATAGGCTTTACAGTCCTTTTCAACTCTATAACATGGTTCTTCTAATTTTATAGAGGAGAAAATACAATTCCCAGTCTCTCTGTAGCATCACATCAAACCTGAATTAAAGCCCTTTACTCTTGGTCCTCTCTGACAATCTTAGAAGGCAGTTCCTACCTCATAAGAGTGAAAGACCTTACCTGTGCACTTTACAATACTTAGTGTCTTTAGGATAAAACGTCATGAGCACATGACAGTGGCTTGTGTTGAGTGTCTTGGCCTTGCTGGATGGTATGCTCAGGAAGTGGTGGGGCTCAAGAGTGATGTTTTGTGAGCATGAACTCACAGCTGTTTCTGAAACTCATCATCATTATCAGGTTTTCTAGGTGTACCGAGAAGGTATGAATAAACTCAAAGTTTCAGCAAACTGTTCAAAATAAAAATTCTTTAAAGAATAATAATCCAACTCACTTTGGGGCACTGACCTTCATAGAACATGATTATTTTATAAGGCACATATAACTTATAAAAATGCATTTTTAACAAACTCACAGCATGACTTTTTCTTTAGAGTTCCAACTGTCTCCTCGTATCAGGATGCTCATATTATGAGATACTGGCGTATTCAACTGAGCAGATGTTTGTGGAATTCTGGTTGTGTGTCAGGGGAAAAAGTCTTGGAAAGCTAATGCTCATCCATCCATCAATCATTTGCTGAGAGGCCATTCTGGGCCAGGAACCAGAAACAAAGATTCATGGGAAAAAAACATGGTCTCTCTGGCTGAGAGTCCATGGGCTGACAGAGAAGAAATAGACAAATAATTAAAATAACATAAATGTTAACTTGGAGAGCATGAGATTATAATAAATGTTTAAGCAAATTCCTTGGATGAGTCCTGAAAGGAGGCTATAATTTTAGCAGGAGGATTAGAGGTACTAAGATAGCATATGTTTAAAAATGAAGGAAGTGTTATAAAATGCAGAATAGCCAGATAGCACTGCAATACTTTGTATGGTGTAGTGCATAGCTTATGGAAGAGTGGGATGAGGAAAGAATGAGGATACAAGATATAGCAAGACCATTTTATAAACCAACTTAAATTCAATCATGTTTGCACATCGTGATATGAACAGAGAGAAACTGCAAGTTTCTACAGGTTCATCTTGTAAGCTGTTTCACTGGTAAAAGGTACATGAGATCATTACTGCTTGTATACTTGATAAATTCATAGATTAGTGGCTTAGAGATGACTGTATTACACCTCACAGAAGATAATTCTCCCAGGCTGAATGATGGCTTCCGGGGTACTATTCCAGAAACCTTCTAAGGGTCTTAGCAGGAAGTGACAGAAAAGGAACATGAATGTGGATTAATGGTTGGCCACTGCAGCATCAGAGTTTAGCTAAGGTTTATACCATGCTTGGTCTCACAAAAATATTCTAGGTAAAAGAGAAACAAATCTAAACTTTCTGGTTAGTCAGCTAAAAAAAGCATTTCTCCTCACTATAATTTGGAATAATGGAAGAAAGAAGGAAAAAACTGACTGGAGTAATTATTGCCTAAGATGTGTGGCCACAGGCCTATTGTACAACTTCTCCCTAGAATATCCTTAACTTGGGAGCCAGTGGCATGGTGTGACAGCCCAAGGGCACAGGGAGGCAGGAGGAAGGAAGTCCAATCAAAGCAAGAGTGAACAGCAGCTTTGGTTCTACAGCCTTTACTTTGAGCTAGAGAATGGATGAGTTTAAGACAAATGAAAATTCATCAAAAATGAAGTTAGAATCGATAAACACTTTGTAGGGATCAGAGGAAAGGCATGAAGATGATCAGATTCACATGATCAAAAGAAATATAGGACAAAAGTATATGCCAGCAACTTAAATATTGAAATTCCCAATCTCATTATAGGTATGTCATGGTAAGCATTTAGTTGATTAAGATAAAAATTATAATAGCACTTCATGGGCTTATTTAATTGTGTACAAAACTACAATCAGATGGTAGGACAGACTATGGAGGTGGAGGAAGTCTACTTGTGATCAAAAGACACCAACTTCCAACCCCCACTTGACTGGTTGGCCACCTCGATAAGCCCCAGCCTCTACACCCAAGGACACAAGATAATAATGCTTGATTGAAGATAACACAAGTTTACAGCAGGTGATAGATCTAAAAAAGATGTACCATAATAATGGCCAGAACAATACTACTTTGGAGCATTCCAGGACAACCACACTGGCTGCTGATTAATAATCCTGTGAATGTATTTTTTAGTCACAAGAGGAACTGCTCTGAAGAGCAAATGAAGTCCCTACTCTCATGGAGCTCTTACTGACCTAGCTGGGGAAAGAAAACAGTCATGAGTTATTCACAAATCCAATGCAGCTTTGGCAAGGAAGGAGCATATATGCTACTGAGAATTCAGCTCAGTTCTTCTAGGAGCCAGAAGGAGAGAGGGATGCCAAAGGTATGCCCCAGGGATATCCTAGTTCTTGATGCATCAAGGTTAAGGAGAATCTGGGATTTAAAAAAAAAAGGCTGAGAATCAAATATTACTGTGAAAAAGTACAGCAGAACCATGCATCACTGACTAGACATAAAATCTAAAGTGAATGGCTAGATGAGCAAGTGTTTAGAAACTCAGAAAAGCTGGTGAGTGGTCTGCTTTGACGTTATTTATAGGGCTAGCTGATTGAGAATACCTTTAAAATGATTGGATGAACATAGTTACTCAAACTGAGAAATAGCATAAATGTTTCCTAGAGACTGAGAGGTCCCTGAAAGGGAAAGAGGGAGAGGGGAGAAGTAAAACCTTGTTAGAAACATCATATTCTGCATAGCCACAGCATTCTTGTAAACCCAGACACATGCAGACCTGTCCTCTTGGCTGCAAATAGTAATGGTAGTGTCCATGTACCCTCCTACATTATCTATAGCATTCAGGCTCAATATGAATTAACATGACACAGGTCTCAAGTCTCCAGTGTTCTTGGAAAGTGAAATGGAAAGGTTAGGGTTGGGAAAGATTGGACCTTAAAATTCTACCTGCATGTATAGACACACAATACACAGATGTGCATACATGTATGCCTATCTACACAATACAGGTATGTGTACGCATGCATGCACACTCACACACTACTCATGAGCATTGGCCTTACAAGTAGTTTGAAAGTTTGGTTCTAATGAAGAACTGGCAGTATATGCATAATGACAGACTTTCAAAGCTATGGCAGCTTTTACCAAAGACAAGAGCCAGGAGTCCTTGTTAGCTTTGTCTGGTGCTGCTGGTAGAAGAGAGCATGTGTTTGGAGACTTTAGAGGAAAATGTACAATCTTGGCAAAGAGGAACTTATTTTTCTATTAGATATTTTTTTCATTTATCCTGAAAGTCCCCTATACCCTCTTCCCACCCTGCTCCCCAACCCATCCACTCCCAATTTCTGGTCCTTGCATTCCCCTGTACTGAGGCATATAATATTCACAAGACCAAGGGCCTCTCCTCCCAATGATGGCCTATTAGGCCATCTTCTGCTACATATGCAGATAGAGACACGAGCTCTGGGGGTACTGGTTAGTTTATATTGTTGTTCCTCCTATAGGGTTGCAGACTGCTTTAGCTCTTTGGGCACTTTCTCTAGCTCCTCCATTGGGGGCCCTGTGTTCCATCCAATAGATGACTGTGAGCATCCACTTCTGTATTTGCCAGGCTCTGGCATAGCCTCACACGAGACAGCTATATCAGAGTCCTGTCAGCAATGCTGGCGAGGATGTGGTGAAAAAGAGGAACTTATAGTGAGGAAGGTATTTATAAGCTCACTGGATCTGTATTAAAAGTTTGCTGTGGTTGTTCCATTAATCCACTGCAAGCATGCCTTCATTTCTATGAATGGTAAACTAAGGACACAGAGCAAAATTATTAAATACTCTACAGTATCATCTATGGTATATATGCAGTAGTTAAGGCAGGTAAAATAAATGTGTTCAAATCTTGATTATCTAAACATCATGGCCACAATTGGGCACACAGTTTATTGTCTATCTGTCATGGGATTAATATTTCCCACTCACCATGAATAGATGAAATATACAGATGATATAAAATGAAGGTTGTTTATTCTTCTTTGTGAGGAGAAGGAAATTCTGGATGTAACAAGCTGATTCACATAAAGAGTGTGTAAGAAACCTGGGGTGGTAACACATACCTGTAATGCCAGGACTTGAGGAGATGGAAGAGGTCTAGGATTCAAGGCTAGCCTTGGTTACATATTGAATTCAAGGTCAGCCTGGGCTACATGAAATTCCATGTCATTAAAAAGTTACAAAACCATAATAAAACAAAACAAGAACAAACATACATAAGCTTCAATATTTTGTAAATCTAAACTTCAAATAACAAGCATAAAGTCAAAACACAAGCATCTACCACAGCAATTTGCTACTGTGAACCCACAGGTTTGCAAATACTTTGTGTAAAAGCAAAGCAATAGATAAATGTCTATAACATTTAAAACTTAAGAAAAATAAATCAAAATTATCCTTCCAAAGTAAGGTGTATGAAATATCTTTTTCAGTATGAAATGCCACTATCACCTGCATATATATGTGTATACTTGGACCATGGACATTACTAGCTGTATTTAAAGTATATTGATGCTAGGTCATTACTTTGTGAAAATGCTTATACACATACAATAAGCTATTGTGATTCATAAATAGTGTCAGGTCAGTTACCAACAATAGCTTCACCATTACATAAACAATGTACCCATGTTGTAACCACTGGAAAATACACTGTGGGAAGCAAACTAAGGCTAGAAAACAGGATTTACTAAACCGCCAACCAAAGAGCATGCATGAATGGACCCATGGCTCCAGATACATATATAGCAGAGGATGGCCTTGTCTGACATCAGTGGGAGGGGAGGCTCTTGGTCCTATGGCGGCTTGATGCCCCAGCGAAGGGGAGATGCTAGAATGGTTAGTCAGGAGTGGATGAGTTCGTGGAGGAGCACCCTCATAGAGGCAAAGGGGGAATTTGTGGAGGGATAGCTAGGAAGAGGGGTATAATTTGAAATGTAAATGAATAAAATAATTAATAAAAACAGAAATTAAGTCCAAGGGTAGCTCTCAGTTCTGGTTCTCTAAAACACAGTTTATGGTATAGAACATAAATATAATTTAAAGGGGAAAACTTATCTGAAAACTCATTGTGGACAGAGTGTATATAGAATTTGAAAATTATCATAGCTTAACTAAGCCTTCTAACAAATTTAGTGGCTGCACAGTACTAAATGGCTGCTTATAAGAATAAGCTGTGAGCAGAGATAAGTAGGACAAAGCCATATTTTAAACACAGAACAAGGGTTCAGCACACAAGAATAAAAGGACACAAGCAAGGGCTGTCCAAAATTATTATTATTACTGAAATTATAAAATGGAATTGCTGGGAATTATTGGTCTAGATATTTATACACATTTTAAGGAAATAAGATACTAAAACACAGAAAACCTTCACAAATCAGATGCTCCCGAATGCAAACTGTGGGGTGGGAGGGGCATAGGAAAGACACTCAAATGATCCAGCACTAAGAGAGAGCTGAGAAATAACACAAGGTTATTATTAAATTCACGGTTATAGTGAAATCCACTGGAACATAAGAAACAATGATCTGGGTAAATGAGATCTCGGTTTTATAAGGTGTGGAAGGTGCCACGTTCTTCCCAAGACTCTATATATAATCAAGACACTATGAAAAAGGAAAGAAAAATTGCATCATCCTGAATGCATAGTACCTTGTTAATGGCCTTTCAGATAATGTTGCTATAAACTCTCTTCACATCAAATCAGAAGTATAGCTTAAAGAACTTGCATGATCCACCCTCTTCCTTTCACTCCAGTTTAATTGCATGTTCTCCTGAGGAATGCAGCCCTGAATACTACAAGCAGGTAAATTCTCAAAAGTGTCCATAGCCAGGCTAAGGCACAGCTTTTCAGGTCTGGAGTCAGCCTCACATTTTGATTTTGAAATACTGTTAGGTAACACTGGCTACCTTGTAGGGTTACCAGTTATAAGGCTACCAATATACTCTTCACTAGGAAACTTGTACTCAAGGGTCCTTAATACCATAGAGAGAATATCACCCAACCCTGAAAACACCTCTTTTTTTCCCCCAATTTTTTTATTAGATA
Organism: Mus minutoides; assembly: GCA_902729485.2. NCBI lineage: Eukaryota > Metazoa > Chordata > Mammalia > Rodentia > Muridae > Mus > Mus minutoides. The sequence goes on along the minus strand of LR753325.1, from coordinate 2,126,209 downwards.
TTTTCTTAATTTACATTTCAAATGCTATTCCGAAAGTCCTCCCTGCTCCCCTGTCCACCCACTCCCACTTCTTGGCCCTGGCATTCACCTGTACTGGGGCATATAAAGTTTGCCTGACCAAGGGGCCTCTCTTCCCAATGATGGCCGACTAGGCCATCTTCTGCTACATATGGAGCTAGAGACATGAGTTCTGGGGGTTCTGGTTAGTTCATATTGTTGATCCTCTTCTAGGGTTGCAGACCCCTTCAGCTCCTGGGGTTCTATCTCTAGCTTCTCCATTGTGGGCCCTGTGTTCCCTCTTATAGATGATTATGAGCATCTACTTCTGTACAAGACAGCTATATCAGGGTCCCTTAAGTAGGCACTAGCTGTCCTATGCCATAGTGTCTGAGTTTAATGACTAATTATGGGATGGATCCCCACTGGTGGGGTAGTCTCTGTATGGTCCATCCTTTCTTCTTAGCTCTAAACTTTGTCTCTGTAACTCCTTTCACAGGTATTTTGTTTCCTCTTCAAAATGAAGTATCCACACGCTGGTCTTCCTTCTTGATGTTCTTGTGTTTTGCAAATTGTATCTTGGATATTCTAAGTTTCTGGGCTAATATTCATTTATCAGTGAGTGCATATCCAATGACTTCTTTTGTGATTGGGAGATCAAAAATTCAGGGGACAGCAGATGCTGGTGAGGATGTGGAGAAAGAGGAACACTCCTCCATTGCTGGTGGGATTGCAAGCTTGTACGACCACTCTGGAAGTCAGTCTGGCGTTATCTCAGAAAATTGGACATAATACTACCAGAGGATCCAGCAATACCTCTCCTGGGCATATACCCAGAAGATGTTCCAACTGGTAAAAGGGACACATGTTCCACTATGTTCATAGCAGCCTTATTTATAATAGCCAGAAGCTGGAAAGAACCCAGATGTCCCTCAACAGAGGAATGGATACAGAAAATGTGGTACATCTACACAATGGAGTACTATTCTGAAAACACCTCTTAAAGACCCTGCTACTCTTTGTCTTCATAACCACAAGAGAGACAAAGTGGGCAGACTGCTGTCACTCCACACTTGGGATGTTTTTTCAGTTTTACAACCAACACAGAGGCTTCTTCTCATCTTTTCACAAGTCATAGTGATGATTTGAACTCTGAGGTTGGGGTGGCTGAACATCACAGTAATTGGACTTGCTTTTCTGGAAAAGCCAAGCAGAAAGTTCATAAGAAAAAGAGGAGGAAGAGTTTGTTCAGAGAGGATGGAAAACTTCAAAACATAGGAAACAACACTGCATGCTATTGTACACAGGTAGCAAGAGGACTGAAGAATACATAAAGGGCATAGGTATTAGGTTAAGCCATTTGCTTAAAACTGCTATTGATATAGGTATGATCAGGGGATATAAAAGACCAATCAAAGAGACCAGACCGTTGCTTATCCTTAGGGAAAACAAGATGTTAGGTCCTTACTTGACAGTATCTGTAAAAGTAAACTATGCATTCATTAGACACCTTAATAAAAAAATACAAACTGGAGTAAAAGTCAGAAAAAGTGAAATTCTAAGTTTAGAGTGCTGTATAAGAGATGGTTTTGAAGTAGTATGCAGAACCAAAATGTTGGTAAAAAAATATATATTAGCACATTCAAGGAATAAAGGAAAAGAGATTAGCATTCAAAACTGCAACTAAAAAATCCTATTCAACACTGAAAAATGTCAATGGCATAATATAAATGTGAGCAGGAAACAGGAATAGGAGGGAACAAGATGAACAGAAGATAGGTTAAAATATTTCACGCTCCCCATCAGTCAGAGTAATTCAGATAAACAAGGGGACAGGTGCACATATATGAGAGTGGGAAGTGAACAGGATAGCCAACAGCAAGTATTAGAAAATCTATGGAAGACTGGCTCTCATGCAACGCTGCAAATGAGAAAACCTCCCTGGATGCTAATTTGCTATTATCTGACAAAGATGGGTATAGCCAGCACCTGTTATGCAATAATGTCCCCCTTGGCATCTACCCTGAAGAAACTGCCATGATAACTGCACATGGAGACCCCTACAAGGAAATTGATTGTGGAATTGCCTAAAAAACTAAAAATAAAAATAAACTATATGTCAACTGGCAGGAATTGGAAGCAGACACATTTGTTCTTTTCAAGTTTGATAATGCACACAACACTTAAAGAATATAATTAGAACTAGAGTTATTGATAGACTTATCTAAAAATAATAGGAGCACATCCATATATAGATGAATCTTGATGTATATTAGCAATGAAGATTAAATGACAGAATGTGAACATGATCATTTTTTCATTTTTCAAAATATGTAATGTTTTATTATGAGAATCAAAAATGAGCAAAGCTATGAGGTATTTGCTTAAGGATATATATATATATATATATATATATATATATATATATATATATATGTATATATGTATATATGTATATATGTATATATATATACTATTAACAGTTGAAAAGACATATTTCTCATCATTTATAATATTATAGTTAGCATACTTATTCCATTTGTGTATATATATATATATATATATATATATATATATATATATATATATGCATGTGTGTATGTGTGTGTGTGAGTATTTTACATGCACAACACAAGTCCTGGTTCACATGTGAAAGTCAGTGGACAACTGTTGAAAGTCAGTTCTTCTGTTCTTCCATCATATGGGTTCCTGGGCTTGAATTTAGGCTGTCAGGTTTAGTTGCAAGCAGCTTTACCTGTTGAACCAACTTACATGTTCATATGTATGTGTATGTATACTTTGTTTATGTATAGATGTATATGTGTGATATGTATGTGTGTGTGTAATTGAAAGTAGTAACAATTAAAAAACAATAAAGATTTGTGTACAAAGGTAGACTCAAATAGAAATAGAGTCAATATGCTGACTATAATATTATAAATGATGAGAAATATGTCTTTTCAACTGTAAATAGTTTATACATGTATATTCATTTCATATGCCTAAAAGTGTATTTTATTCACTGAAATGCCCATCTATATAGATAATATATTTTTAAAACAGTAGGATCTAATAACAAAATTTAAAGTATTGTAAAAAAATTTTTTTTTTAATTTTTCCTAAGAAATATTAATGTACACAGTTTTTATTTAAATGGCTCTGTTGAAATATGCTTCTCATGATGGGATCACAGCTCTTAAGTACTAAGAAGTAGTTATTTAGAATATATTTAAAAATCATAACCATTGCAGCATTAATTGTACTAAGAATATAAAACTTGAATGTCTAACTAAATTGTGGTTCACTCAATAGTCACCTTATTGAAAAATACTTAGTACTATCAAAATAAATGAATCTTTTTTTTTGTTGTTCCCTGATACCTTTTTTTCAACTTTTATTAGATATTTTCTTCATTTACATTTCAAGTGTTATCCAGAAAGTTCCCTATACCCTCCCCCCTCCCGGCCCTGCCCCCCTACCCATCTGCTCCCACTTCTTGGCCCTGGCGTTCCCCTGTATTGGGGCATATAAAGTCTGCATGACCAAGGGGCCTCTCTTCCCGATGATGGCCAACTAGGCCATCCTCTTCTGTATATGCAGCTAGAGACATGAGCTCAGGGGGTACTAGTTAGTTCATGGTTATTCTTCCACCTAGAGGGTTGAAGACCCCTTCAGCTCCTTGGGTACTTTCTCTAGCTCCTTCTTCCTTGGGAACCCTGTGTTCCATCTAATAGCTGACTGTGAGCTTCCACCTCCATGTTTGCCAGGCATTGGTATAGTCTCCCATGAGNGTGTAAATATACCAAATTTTTTGTATCCATTCCTCTGTTGAGGGACATCTGGGTTCTTTCCAGCTTCTGGCTATTATGAATAAGGCTGCTATGAACATAGTGGAACATGTGTCCTTGTTACCAGATGGAATATCTTCTGGATATATGCCCAGTAGAGGTATTGCAGGATCTTCCGGTAGTACTATGTCCAATTTTCTGAATCTTTTGACTTGCAGAATATACTCGACAAAATTGTCTCTCCTCTCTCTGTCATTCTCTCTCTCTCTCTCTCTCTCTCTCTCTCTCTCTCTCTCTCTCTGTGTGTGTGTGTGTGTGTGTGTGTGTGTGTGTGTGTGTGTGTGTGCACAAGTGTGCTCACCCTCATTTGTGGGTGTGGAAGGCCACACATCATTGCCTCAATGCTATATCATATCATTGCCTAGAAAGGTGTCTCTCTGAACCTAGAACAGACCTTTCCAGCTGGGCTGGTGACCAGCAGACTCTAGGTTTCTGTCTTTACTTGTTCTGTGCTGGGGTTACACTCAGCATCATCTCAGGCTTTTTAACACAGGAACTAGGTAGGGATCCAAATATATTTCATCTCAGTCTTTACACAAGAGTTAGGGATCAAAACATGTTTTTTATGGGAGTGTGGAAATTTACTCTCTGAGTAATCTCCTAGCTTCCAAACTTACACTTTTAATTTAGAAGCAGTTAAAAATTGGCAATTGTATATAGTAGCTATTTCATGTATATTCATGCATCTCTATATACATACATATGTTTTATATCTCCTGCTAGAAACAATGTATATACAAACATACACATGCACAAGCACAAACATACATACAAACACATTTAACATGTGTCTTAATCATGGTTCTATGCTTAGAAGAAACACCATGACCAAAGACCAGTCTTATAAAATAAGCATTTACTTGGGAGTTTGCTTACAGTTCAGAGGTTTAGTCCATTATCACGACAGGAAGCATAGTGGCATGCAGGCAGACACTGGAACAATATCCAGGGCTCCATTATGATCCCTCAGCAGAGAGAGAAACCCTGGGCTTGGCAGGAGCTCTGGAAACCTCAAAGCCAAGCTCTAGTGACACACTTCTTCCAACAAGGGCATACTTCTCAATCCTTCTAATCCTTTTGAATATTGTCACTCTGTCATGACTAATATTCAAATATGTGAGCCTATGGGATCCATTCTTATTCAAAGCACAACACAATGGCTGTTCCTTAGTAGGTGAAATGATACATTTTATTTTCTTCTTTGCTGTGTGTATTATTTTAACTCGCTGATCACTTTATTTTAAGAAAAAATGGATGGGGGTCCTTCATAGATACGTTTCATAGAAAAACTATGAGAAACTCAAAAATTCATATAAAAAATAAGCCATTGTTAAATCTTCCCCTTAAATGCAATATTTACTATTGTAATTTATGCATTTGTAATAAGGATATATGCTGTACATATAATACAGATAGCCTATGTGTGTACTTGCTAATTTTATTTTCTTTGTTACCTTATAGTGTAACTATGAAAGCTTGTAATTATGTAGTATTCCACTTTCTTTTTGCCTTATTTTACATGTTACACGTGCTCCATGGTAAATTCGTGGCTACTTCCATTTGTCCATTTTGACTAATTAAACAACTCAATGTCTATTTTATATAAAAATATCTGATTGTAATTTGAAATAGTTCCTAGGAAATAATCTTTACATTTGACTGACTCCAAGGTACAAAGGTTTTGTTTTTGTTTGTTTGTTTTTAATCTTGGTGCAATAATTGAATAATAATATCACTATTCTGAGTATTATGGTGTTATTGCTTGTTAAGAGTCTTACTAAGAGCTCTGGCTGTCCCGGAACTTAATGTTCAGCCCAAGCTGAACTTGAAATTATGGTGATCCTTCTACCTCAGCTTCTCAAGTGATAGGATTGTTGGCACAAACCACCAGGCCTGGCTAATAAAGGTATTTTCATTACAAATTGCATGCCAAGTTAACACAATAATGCCTCTACCCCAGATATGAATATCACTGTGCTTGGTAGACCTAAACTCAGTAGGTAATCATGAGTAGCTCTAACAGCTCATTCAAGTAGCTTGTTAAATGTGTACTTTACAGGAAGTATATGTTGATCTAGTCTTCAAAGAATAATATTCTGCTTATTTTGGGAGTTGGTGCATAAAGGACTGTGACCAGAACGTGGTAGGGCTGCCTTTCTAACTACACACAGGAGGGAGTGATTTAACTGGTCTCTAAGTAAGTAAATCTCAATTAAAATAATATATTTTGGGGTGGGGCGGAGTTAGGACAGAGTTTCTCAGACTGATCTCAAACTCTGAGAGGTCCAGCTGCTTCTGCCTCCTCCCAAGTGCTGGGATTAAAGGCATATGCCACTACACTCAGCATGAATTCTTAAATAGTAACACAAAGTAGTTTTATTTTTGAGGTGGTTTGAATGAAAATGCCCCCCCCCCCATAGACTCATATACTTGACTATTTGGTCTTCAGTTGCTGTAACTGTTTGGGAATGATTATGAGGTATCTTATTGGAACTGGTGCCTCACTAGGGGCAGACATTGAGTATTAAAAAGGCTAGTGCAAGTCCCAGTACACTCACTCTCTCTCCCTCCCTCCCTACCCCAACATATGATCTCTCAGCCATTCTTGCTACCATGCCTTTATTTCCCCTCCTCTCATCATGATTCTAACACTAAAGGTATAACCCCCAATTAAACACTTCCTCATATAAGGTGTCATGGTCATGTGTTTTCTCACAACAATAGAAAAATAACTAATACACAACTTGGTACTGGGAGTGGAAGAACTTGTTTATTGTTCTTTGTGCACACAGAACATCCAGGGGTTTGTGCCTGTTACAATTTCCCAATATCATCAGTGGGAAGCACTGATGGGCACTCTTATGCTACCTACTTGGACTATGGGGGCCAAGTTCTAATAATGGTAGAGCTGCTCACACTTTAGTGAGCATGTTCCATCCATCTGTGAGATGAAATTTTTGGTTGTTTAAAGGTTATATGACAATTTTGTTTTGTTTTCATTACAGTGATAAGCCTTTGAGAACATCAGGTTCCTCAGGTAAAGACACACTGAACTATCCTTCAGCAATAAATTATTTCCAAGCAATACCAATCACACAAGATATATTAAATTCTTAAGAAACCGTTCCTCAAGCTGGTAGCTCTAGACCCTTGGGGGCTGCTTGGCCATAGTCTAAAGAAAATGGCCTTTTCATTTCCAGCTCACTGCAGGGTTTTGACAGTTACTTTCAGATTGGATGATTTCATGCAGACTTGGTTTCTTCTTTGTACAGTCTGCTAGTTAGTTTGAACTCCCTACACGGAAGCCATTGCCAAAAGGGTAACACAGTACAGGGAACATCTGGCACTCCAGCTGATTGACATCCAATGTCCTTGCCTACCTTGGGGAATATGATGCTAATCATGATTATCTGTTGATAATAGCTATTGCCTGAATCAATATGGTGATACTCAGACTAAAAAGAGGTATTCAAAAGGTTTAAAATATGTTCTCATAGTGGTTTGAGAACATGAAACCTGAGAGACAATTGTTGACAGCTGTTCCACCATCCAATGGGATAACAAATGTTTAACAACAGTGGAATGGGAGTAGTTTCTCACCTGAAAGGACACTCCTTAGTGTTGACTACTCTGGTTTCTGATAAAAATTAATTCTTAATCTCTTTTTTAATCCTGTGAACTACTTAAACCATTCCTGATAAGCCTTGGTTTTGCTTAAATTTAACCAAATGGATTTCTTTTGTTTTTCAAAATGAATGTGGTGGACTAGTCAACAAAGCACATGGAGAGACCCTGCTTCCTTGTCACTCAAGTTGGAAATGATAGAAGTCAGAATCAAGCCATTTCTCATCACAGCCCTGTTTCTCTGAGGGTCTGTGAACAGGAGCTATCTTGCTTCCAGACAAGCTAACTGTCTTTGTCTTTCTCCTCCCCTCTCTGTGTTCTCGTTCTCATTCTCGTTCTCTGTCTCTGTCTCTCTCTGTCTCTCTCTCTCTCTCTTACACACACACACACACACACACACACACACACACACACACACACAATGTAGAGAAAGTCAGATAATATTTGGAGTATTAGACGTCTTCCCTGGATTAACATACAATGTTCACACAGTTTGTAGCAGATGTAAAACTGTTAATGTGCACCAGGCAGAGCAACCCCAAAGCTACCCAGGTATCTTACATCTAGATCCTGTCCCTAATACAGACACACAGAGGGGAGTTTTCTCCTTCAGTGTCTACTGATGTTGGCACTAGGAATTTGTGTCATCTCCTGTGCACTTAGAAAGTGTCTATCAGGTCATTGAAGAAGGCTATGCTGTATTTCCACTTTAATGCAAACCTTCCATTACTCCTTTAATTATGACCATCAATCATGCTTGAGGATCATTATTAAGTCAGTTGACAATCTTTACCTGTCTCTATTAAAGATCCTTTTGCTCTAACCTTCGTATTAGACGATTAACCTCCTAGATGCTTTGCCATGCTCACCATTCATCCCTGAGCTCACTGCAGTGGTCATTAGGGCATGTGAGACTAGAGATGATAAACTATGTTTCATGGAACATAGTTTCATATACATTCACTTTGCAGTCTCTGACATAGTATTCCATACTATATGACTCTACTGAACATATAATTTATTGATCACTTATTATGTACTAAACAGACTACCAGAGCCTCTTGTGCTACATCCAACATATTTACAAAAGACTTTGAAAGACATCTCTATAAATTCTCATCTCACTGGTGAATAAACTGATTCTAACTGACAATTGATTTGGCCAAGACCATATAAATGAATGGAAATGAATCTATGATTAAGACATTAAAGGCAAAACAGTAAAACTTAGTTTAAGGGATATTTCCCCCCAGACATTCTGGTCTGTTTATTTTACAAATGTATAAAAACACTAAAGATAGGCGATGAGGCATGTGCAGGGAGTGAATACCAGGGTGTTTCTATGACCTGGTTTCTTTCATTCCCCAGTATGACTAGCTGGGTTCATTCCCATATGGCTGATCAGCTCATGGTGGGTCATAACAGGCTCCCTTCCAGAGTGCACACATGAGCTAAATCTGCATGTATTGTGAAACCCCGTTAGTCTCAAATAGCCAAGTGAGGTAGGAAGCATTTTTTAGGTCAAAGTAGGAAATTCTGCTCAGGAGTTTTTTATCAGAGAAGTGTGACAATTTAGCACACCCTTGGCCAGCATTGTCAAGCTAAATGGACAGCCTAATAGCTCCACTTACAAATGGATCTATCTGAGTGACAGACAGTCTGATTCCACCCAGGCAGAGTAATTGTCCTTTCTCCCTTCTCCTGTATGGGAAGGTCCTGCTGCCAATAATTCTCAACCCAATGATTTGCATTTTCATCTGAATGAGGTCAGGGAGACCGTAGGTAGAAGACCAATGCAGGCTTCCTTCCTTGGGGAACAGTTGAAACCGCTCCTGGAGTTACCACAGCTTAATCATTGCTGATTCCCCAGATAGAAACAAAAGCATAAGTAATCCTCTCATTTTACCTCAGGAAGAGAAGGGAGAATTGCATTTACATGGGGGTCATCTATTAGACATAGGCTCTATTCCAAAGACTCTTGTAAACACCTAAATAAACTTGAAAGACCTCAAAAAAGAAAAGGAGGGATTTTAAGTAAGACGTTTTCTGATTGCTTATACTGTTCAAACATTAGTTCTAAATTATTCTGCACAAGACTGAAGAAGCTAGTGAAGGGCAAGGATGATCATGGCAGGTATCTCTGTCATTATTCTATTGCTGTGAAGGGACACCATGACCAAGGCATGTCTTTTCAAAAGAAAGCATTTAACTAGGGATTTGCTTACAGCTTCAGATGGTTAGCCCATCATAATCATGGTAGGAGAATAGTGACAGGCGAGCAGGCACAGTGCAGAAGTAGCTGATCCACAAGCAGCTTGCAGAGACAGACACTGGCCCTGGAAAGAACATTTGAAACCTCAAAGCCTAGGTCTAGTGACATATCTCCTCCAACAATGTCATGGCTCCTCCAACAATGTCATGGCTCCTCCAACAAGACTATACCTCCTTTCTAAGTATTTATCAACTGGAGATTAAGTATGCAAATATATGTGCCTATGGGAAGCATTTTCTTTTCTCTTCTCCTCTCCTCTCCTCTCCTCTCCTCTCCTCTCCTCTCCTCTCCTCTCCTCTTCTCTCCTCTCCTCTCTTCTCCTCTCCTTTCCTTTTCTCTCTTTCCTTTTTTTCTTGAATGCATATTTAGTAACTTTACTTTGGCTTCCATGTCTGTCATGGTGTGAAAAGATGTAATTCTAGGTTCTTAATCAATCTTCCTGAGGTTATGACCAATCCAACATTTTGACCAATAGTCTATTAATTCATTTTCCCAAACATGTTTCCAATTATACTGCTCATCATCAACTGTGATGACGGCTGCTACTGCTCTTTGAATATATCATGTGTATTTGTTTCTTCTGATATTAACTGTGAAGGTTTGCTTCAAGAGCTGGTAATGCATGGACTCCTGAACAGTTGTTAAACAATGCTTTGTAGAAGTTTTCATTAAACCTTCCACTGAGGAAATTAAGTTTGTCTTCCTTGCTGCCTTTGAAGACAAGAACATATACTCCACAGTAACTCCAGCTTCTGGTATAATTCAGTGTCTGCTGTGTGGGAAGTAAACACAATTTATTGATCACTAATAGTTAGTTTCAATGACGAATTCAAATCTACCTAGTAACTTCCAAACAGAGAACTGCTCTGTCATACTGCTGTGAACTCTTTGGATATCACATAGAAGACTTTGGTTTGGTTTGAACACACGGTGAGGAGTTGGTTCATTCAAACCACCTTAACAGGCTCAAAAGAGGGCCATGGTAATCCTGGCAGACAAGGACAGGTTTAATGCCTTGGGGTACCTACTGCAGAAATTATGTAACTGTATAGAATGACAAGGGTACCAATGTGGAAGAAACAGAAATGCCATCATTTCAACATCAAAGTCTTGCAAACATGAGGAACTGAATTCAATCCCCTGAAGTCATACTAACAACAAAATGCAGAGATTACTGAGCCATAGTTACATCCCAGTGCTAGGGAGGTGGAGATAAGCAGATCCCCAGCAAGCCCAGCTTATTTGGTGAACTCAGCCAGTGGGAGACTGTTTCAAATAAACAAGATCAAGCTGGTAACTGATGATCCATGTACATACACCAAACATTTGCAAGCTCCACACACATACAAAAATGTATCACATACAATTATGTAAGTGATATAACAGGGCAATAAACAAATATATCAGTAGATTATGGCTTTACTGTAGTATTAAAATGGTTATTCTAAGGAAATTAAGTTTTCTATAAACAGTAGGGTGTGATATGCTGGCAACAGCCTCAGACACTTTTGGATTATGTGGAATAAAAAGTTGGTCTTCAGGGTCTTGGTTTCTGTGACCATATTCTGTGCTGTCACTGTAATGAGAAGAACATCTAGCAAAATGGTTCCTCCAAGAACATTCCTTTCTCTCTCTCTTCTTTTCCTTCTTTTTCTTTTCTTTTTTTCAGCTGTCTTTATTATGCTATTATTATTATTATTATTTACTTTATTTACATTTAAAATGTTGTCCCCTTTCCTGGTTTCCCCTCCAAGACCCTCTATCCCCTTCCCCCTCCCCCTGCTCCCCAACCTACCCACTCCTGCTTCTTGGCCCTGGCATTCCCCTACACTGGGGCATCAAGCCTTCACAGGACCAAGGGCCTCTTCTCCCATCGATGACTGTCTAGGCCATCCTCTGCTACATATGCAACTGGAGCTATGGGTCCCTCCATGTGTACTCTTTGGTTGGTGGTTTAGTCCCAGGGAGCTCTGGGGGTACTGGTTAGATCATATTGTTGTTCCTCCTTTGGGGCTGTAAACCCCTTCTGCTCTTGGATTCTTTCTCTAGCTCCTATATTGGAGACCCTGTGCTCATTCTCTTTTACTTTATTCTTCTTGCAAATAATGTATCCCAACTGCAGTCTCCCCTTCCTTTTCTCCTCCCAGTTCCTGCATTTCCTCTCCCTTTGATCCACTACTGCTCTTCCACTTCCCTTCAGAAAAGAGCAGGGCTCCCAGGAATATGAACCAAACCTGACATAACAAGTTGCAATGTCAGTAGGCACAAACCTCATATCAAGGCTAGATGAGGCAACCCAATATGGGGGAAAGATCTTTAGAGCAGGCAAAAGAGTCAGAGATACTCCCACTGTCCAACAAAATCCCAAGATGAACAACCACAGCATGTAAGCAGAAGGCCCAAAGCAGACCCACACAGGCTTCATATTTGCCAATTCCGTCTCAGTAAGTCACTATGAGCCTTACTTAGCTGATTCTGTGGTTCATGTTCTCCTGGTGTCCTTGACCCCTCTTGCTCCTACAATCCTTCCTCCTCATCTTCTGTGGGATATCCTGAACTCTGCCTGATGTTTGGCTATAGATCTCTGTATCTGCTCCTATCAATAGATGCTGTATGAAGGCTCTCTGATAAGAGTATAGCACAATATCCTTAGAAATCATGTCATTGGGTTTTTCATTTTCGTTTTGTTTTGTTTTGTCAGTGGTTTATGATTCTTCCCTAGGTCTCTGAGCCATCCAATTTCCAGATCCTAGGCAGCCAAGCAATATTGAGAATTGGCTCCCTCTTGTGGCTTTGGCCTCAAGTTAGAGCAGTAGTTGGTTGGCCACGCCCACAAGCTTTGAACCACCATTACCCTAAGCACATCTTGCAGCCAGGATAAGCTATAGGTGGAAGGTTTTGTGGTATCCCAGTCCTACCACTGGGAGCCTAATCTGGTTACAGAAGACATCTAGTTCAGGCTCTATACCCTCCATCATTAGGAGTCCTTGCTAGGGTCACCCTCATAGATTCCAGGAAGATTCCACTGGACTAGGTTTTCAGATCACCCCCTAAATGTCCATTTACTCCAGCCATCTCTCCTCATACTTACCCCCTCCATTCCTCCTACCCCCACCTGATCCTTCCTGTTTCCAACCCCACTCACTGCTAGTCCCTGATACATATGCACTTATAAGTGAATATTAACTATTTAAAAAAGCTAATCACACTACAATCCACAGATCCAAAGACATTAGATAAAGAGGAGCTGTCTAGTGGAAATGCTGGATCTCCCTGGGAAGTGTACATTCCCTTCTTAGGTGAAGTGTGACTATATCTTTGTTACTTGTGTTCCATTATCTTAACAATGCAGCTTTTTCAGTGATACAACAACAACAACAACAAACAACAACAACAGGTACTTGGTTTTTACAAGTTGGGTCAATTTTTAATGTGGGTAATTATGACTGGGTTTGGCACAGCTTTATGTCTGCTCTCTATATCACAGAGATAGAACAGTACCTTAGAGGGTGCACCAGGGAGCTGTCAACTCAAAATCCCTGCTTGGATGCATCCAACATGCTGTGTACTCACTGTCTGTTAGCAGCAGCAAGTCTCCTAACAAGTTTTGTCCATGTGGATGTTGAGTCGTGTGACTGAACTTTTACATGAAAAATCTTCTAATAACAGCGAGAAGGAAGCAGAGAGTGAGGACAACACTACAAACTACCACTGGAATATTCAGAATGAAGACACATAGAACATAATTAAAAATTTCCCAGCAGGATGCAACCTCAAACATCAACGCTTCCAATTAAAATGACATTGAGATATGGCTCTGTCATGTCTTCACATAATTAAAGAAATAGATAAAATAAATGAAAAAATTTTCACTGAAGTTATCTTATGACAAATGTTAATATGATGCAAAGGGAAAAATTAGGGCATTAAAATAAATTTTGCTTTTTTTTTTTTTTGTATATGGGATGCAAGTTACTGGAAATTAAAAAAAAAAAAAAAAAAGAGCATGGAGATCCACTCCAAAGATAAATAGAGCATTCAAAGAGTCCCCACCAACTGAGTCTCTGAGATGCCCTCCAGCCTGAGATGCATAGAGCTTGAGATAAGAGAGATAGCCACAGTCTTGTCAAATAAGTACCAAAACCAAAGAGAAAAGGAAAGAGAAAGAATCAAGGCTAGTGCTACTTGTACCAGCTAAAGTTAAGAAGTCTGTGCGTTAATTAGTGATTACTGCGAAGTACACTCCGCAGTTACTCTGCGGGAGATGACAGGCCAGGTGATGCTTTACTGAAATAAGGAATTATAGAGACAGAGATCTAATTAAGACAGGGGTTTTGTAGAAGATAGACATGGCTCATGTCATTCTCCTGTACACCATGGAGCCATTTAAAGCAGTGAGTTCTTGCGGGGTGTTTGGTTATCATACGGGGGGGGGGGGGGTTTCAAGATACTCAATTCCCAGCCTTTTCAGTGACTTTGCTGGTGACCCCTGCATGCATTTAAATTTCTGTTGGCCTCCTTGTTAGTCTACATTGTGTCCTTGTGTATTTGGGATTAAGTTGCCAACATAAATCTGAGTGTGGTGGTACTGCCCATGATCGCAACACGAAGGAGGCTGACGCAGTAGGAACTGAATATTGAGGCCAGCCTGGTGTACATAATGAAATTTTAGTTCTTAGAGAAAAAAAGCTTTGAACACATGGATTGTGAGGAGAAAGAACATGCAAACCAGAGAGCATACAATATACCCCTCTGCACAAGGACGAAGATGCTACTGTAGGTCCAGTCTACTTTAATAAGCACCAACCAATGCCTGCTGTGTACCGGGCAGAGCCCTCAGTCTTAAGAATTCAGCAAACAAGCTGCAAGGACCCATCCTCTGGATATTTATCTTTCAGAAAGTATCATGAAAAGTATACCACCAGCCAGTGTTTTGTATCGATGGTAGGAAGTCTACTAGACAATGCTTAAGGGTGGCCTGTATGCACAGAGAACAGATAAGGAGACAGGGAGATACACTAACTTCAGTAAAAGAGAAAAGCAGCAACAACACTTTACAGATGGATTCAATGAGTAGAATTAACACAAGTAAAACAATTTAAGGAACAGACAGATAAAAATAAAGGATGCGCAGGCAAAAGACAGACCATTGAGCTTCATTGGCCTTGTCAACAGTGTCTCTTAATTTGTGATAAGGCACCATTGTGGAGGAGAATTAGCTTACAAATAGTACAAAGAAAATAACACTATGAAGGCAATACTATATTTTCCTTTCAGTATTCCATTCATCGTAAAGCAGAATACCCACCCCAAATATATCAACAAAAGCCAGGAAGATGACTCAGTGGGTAAAGAGTCTTCCTTCCAAGCCTGATGATCTAAGCTCTATACAGGGACCTACATGGGGGTAGGAGAAAACTGATTCCCATAAGTTCTTCTCTGACTTCCCCCATGTATGCATATGATGATACACAGGTACACATACTTGTGTATACATACACAATTAATAAAGAAGAAAGAAAAAGAAGCAAGAAAGGAAGGAAGAGAGGAAGGGAGGGAGGGAGGGAGGCCTGAGAGGGAGATCAGCTACTAAGGCCACATAGTGCTCTGAGAAGCTGAATTTGGGTCCCAGAACTCATACTGGACAACTCACAACCACCTAAAACTGTTATCTTCACAGGATTATAAAGGTATTTGCTCAAGTACCTGGTCTCTGCATGTACTTGTTTCTACACTCTCACACATACACACACACACACACACACACACACACACACACACACAATTTAAAAATAAAATAATTGTTGTAATTTAAAAATTAGAATAAACAAACAACACCCCCCTGAAACATGATGTTTTTTGGAGCACAAATAGCCAGGTGCTATGGAGAGGTAGGAAGAGGGCCACTCAATGCCCTGTTTTGATTACAAAGTAGTGAACTGTGCCCAACATGAACCCACTGTGACCTCCTAAAGCATTTGTCTGTTTTAAGAGACAAACAACTTATTGGTTGCATGCAAATGATCTTGCTCACAGTATCCAGATCATGCTCAGACTTGACAGATTGACAGGCTGTCAATAACATTTGCCAGAAGGAATAACAAGCTAAGATGAGAGTTACCACTCTAATCTGGAGAAACACTGACAAGTTTTCTTCCCTAAAATGGAAACAAAAACTTTGAAAATCTAAGTCTTCATATGTGGAATTAGGGTCACATGCCAAACACTTCTTACACTTCCTCTCTCAACAAACATCTTCTGGAGGATGCCACAGGCAGGTATTCACAGGTGGACCAACCCTTAGCCAGTTTGTCACCCTCATGGTCATAGAGATGCATGCAGAACAAAATGAAGAAGGGTGTTGTTGCTGTTGTTGTTGTTGTTGTTGTTGTTGTTTTGTTTGTTTATGCAGAAAAGATGTGAAAAAGACCTGGGTGCAGTGTGTGTGTGTGTGTGTGTGTGTGTGTGTGTGTGTGTGTGTACAAGTTGTTGGCATGGAGGCACAGAGACTTTCTGAGAGGAGGAGGAAACCAATGAAAACAAAAAATGTCTCACCTTCATGAGCTTCTGCAACCTTCTGCTTAGCAAGCCTGTCTCTCACTGCATATGTAGAAGAAGATGGCCTAGTCGGCCATCACTGGGAAGAGAGGCCCCTTGGTCTTGCAATCTTTTTTTTTTTTCTCTTTATTAGATATTTTCTTCATTTACATTTCAAATGTTATCCAGAAATTTCCCCTTACCCTCCCGCATCCCCGCCCTGCTCCCCTACCCACCCCCTCCCACATAATGGCCCTGGCATTCCCCTGTACTGGGGCATATAGAGTCTGTATGACCAAGGGGCCTCTCCTCCCAATGATGGCCAACTAGGCCATNATAACTGCCAGTTGTGCCAGCACCATTTGTTGAAAATGCTGTCCTTTCTCCACTGGATAGTTTTAGCTCCCTTGTCAAAGATCAGGTGACCATAGGTGTGTGGATTCATTTCTGGGTCTTCGATCCTATTCCATTGATCTACCTGTCTGTTGCTGTACCAGTACCATGCAGTTTTTATAAAGATTGCTCTGTAGTACAGCTGGAGGTCAGGCATGGTGATTCCACCAGAGGTTCTTTTATTGTTGAGAAGAGTTTTTGGTCTTGCAATCTTTATATGCCACAGTACAGGGAACACCAGGGCCAAGAAGTGGGAGTGGGTGGGAAGGGGAACAGGGTGGGGGGAAGGGTATAGGGAATTTTCGGGATAGCATTTGAAATGTAAATAAAGAAAATATCTAATAAAAAAAGAGATAAAGGCAGAAACAACAACAACAACAAAATGCTGTTCTCTATCTCCCAAGGGGTCATCATGGCCAAGACTCTAGTTCAAAGGCTGCCAGTCAAGTTTTTCATGCTTTTCCAGGAAGGGATCTTTTATCCAGGCTTGTGTGTGTTTCTTTCTTAGGTGATGAATTTTCTTTCTTGACATTTCAGTTACCTTCTGCCTGAATTTCTCTCTTCCTGTTATACACACAGCTCTAGGTTGAGACTGAGTGGACCCAACTTTAGGTCATCTTTCTTTAAATATGAGTTTTACATAATGCATAATGCATGTAAACGTTGTCCAGTAATTGGCAACCACACAGACAATTCAAATGGGAAGGGGGGGAAAGAAAAAAAGAAAGAAGAAATGAGGGAAGAGAGGGTGGCAGTGGGAAGACGGGATGAAGGAGAGGAGGATGAATGGAGGGAGGGAAGTTGGGAGAGAGAATGAGGTAGCAGTGAGGACAGAGAAGACAGAGTAAAAGGGAGAAGGGGAGGGTAGCTATATGGAAGACTACTATAGACATTTCAATTTGATTATTTCTTTTCTGAGATAATAATATTCATTATCTCAGGAGGTACCTGCAGCAGCTGTTTTCCACTTGGTTTCAGGAAAAGGAATTTTACCTTGTTTGATCTTTTCTTTTCTTTTCATTCTTTCTCCCTCTTTCTTTCCTTCCTTTCTTTCCGTTCTTTCCTTCTTCCTTTCTTTCTTTCCCTTCCTTCCTTCCTTCCTTCCTTCCTTCCTTCCTTCCTTCCTTCCTTCCTTCCTTCCCTCTGCTCCCTCATTTTTTACATCAACCCACCTAATCTGAAATACCACACCAATCCTTCTCCAGCTCTCCAGATAATTAGTTAACAAGATGTGTATCAAGCCCAGAAAGGTTTGGTTTTCTAAGAGGACACACTCTCAATAGTTACCTGCAAGTCCCACCAGTGAGTAAAGGCCAGGGAGTGATTTATGACCCAATAACAATCCAAAGAGTAATGTACTTAGTGGCATGAGCTAAAATAATGTTGTAATGCTCAAAATCTTTAAAGTTCAACAATTTAGGTTAAGGGAGCGTGAGCTATAGTTGATACGCAGTCAGCATCTCAGGTGTCTGGAAGCAAAAATCACACTAATGATGAACTGGGCTCAGGCCAGGAGGCTTGCTCATCAACAGAGAGGAGTGAGATGAATTTCGAGAGATTGGAGACAGCCTCTGCCTAGGGAGCCACAGCTGGGAGATGAGTTTTAAAGGGAAAAAAGACCTGACATTGAACCTTACACTTTGCTTCTGAGAGCTTAGACAGCTCAGAGGCCATCAGAAAAAAAAAATGAAGAAAAAACTTATCAGTTGACTTTGACACTAATTTTAAAGTCACTCCTGAAAATGAACTCAGGAGAACTCTGGTGCCTTCCTGAACAGGCAAAAATAAATGTCCTCAGACTCACTTCATTGTTGACCCTTAACCAGGGTCAACATGTTATAAAGGGAAACCTTTATATTTTTAGACTTCACCTAAGGCTTCATGTACACAATTTCAAGTCTAAATCTACCAGGGCATCACAGAGCTTTTCACCTATACATGTATTTTGTTCAGAGAATTTGAGATGAGAAATCTATCACAGAGCATGATTTACTATGCCTCTTTTAGTGAGAAAGGATCTCACTGAATAGCCCTGCTAGCATGGAACTCGTTATACAGCCCACAACAACCTCAGACTCTGGCAACCCTCCTGCCTCAATTTTCTAAGAATTGCATACCACTATAGGGGGTTTATCCTTTCCTCTTTATAGTTGCTGACCTTGGACAAATCTTAACTTCGCAACCTCAATCTCTTTATTCCTATAAAGGGAACAGATGGCCTCTTCATTGCGGAAAGGCTGTCATTAGTGAATGTAGTACAAAATATGCTTGTCATGGCAAGGAAACAATAAACATTGGTTGTTACAATTATGTTGCTAAATCATATCATGACTATTCCCAGTTTCTTGGATATTTTTTTTGTCCCAAATAGAAGGGAAATAGCATAGGGCTAGGATTTAGTAGCTGAGAGTGGGAGCTCTTTACATGGAAATATCCAATGATGGATCAGAAGGAATGCGGTCTGGGCTTTATTAAAGTATGTTCTAGTGGTCAAGAGTGCAATGGTGGCCATCATGATCATTTTGTATTAGGCTCAGTGTTATTCTCATCACGCAGACAACTTTCCTCCAACCTTCTCAATTCACTTCCAAGCCTATAATCTTTTCTCAAATACAAAGAAAGTCATCATTGAAAGGGGGACATAAAAATGAATGAAACATGATGTGAGCCATGCAGGGGGCCACTTTTCTGCTCAGTTTTTAACCAAAAGGATTGACAGACCCTTGCAAATGTCAAATCAGGAAACACAAGAAGAATTTCTCTGAACGCTTGGTAGCATTATTAAATAGCCATGCTCTGCCTTTAGATAGCTTAGGCACAAACCCTGTCAACTATGATGGTGGACACTGCATGGGAATTAAAACTATAAACAAGTATAAAAGACATTTTATATGTACAAAACCATGATGAAGGCATTATGATTTTTTAAGATTATTTAAATGAGATGGCTGATGTTCACAGAGTTCAAACAAAATGTGAATAACTGAACCATAGAGTCAGAGTTCCCAGCTGCTGCACCGTACAACCTGAGAAGCAGATTTCTTCCCTTATTGTGTTCCAGAGTATGGCTGGGATCCAGGGTAGGTCCAAGCCTGGAAAGGTCGTGTTGAGGCATGACATCAGTATCCGTGGACTTCACGACACACTTGCTTGAACATTGAGCAAACACTTACCAGATATTCATATTCTCTCTCTCTCTCTCTCTCTCTCTCTCTCTCTCTCTCTCTCTCCTCAAGCCTTGCAAATGTGTAGCACACAGACAATATTTGGTTCCAGTTAATTAAATGTGCTTCATTAATTGTAGGAAAAGGAGAAGTGGAAAGAAGCCCAGATGGGCATTTGGATCATATGGAACAAAGGATTGCAGAGACCAGAAGAGCATAAATAAAAATAATATTGATGTGCTTGAAGCTTAAGAATACTTTCTGCTCTTGTAGAGGAACCAGTTCAGTTCCCAGGACCTCTATGGTGGTTCATACCTGTCTTACCTTCAGTTCCAGGAGATCTAATGCCCTCTATTGGATATACCAGATACCAGGCATAGATGTATAGGCAAGCTGACAAAACACTTATTCACATAAAATAAAACATTTTGAAAGTAGACTATTTACTTCTCTCACAGTTACAGATTTCTGTAGTTAAAAGAAAATCAGAAAGTCAGCTTCCACTGAGGACATAGACCTTTCCATGTGGGTGGAGGCTAAGCCCTGGGTGGGAATTTTGTACAACACCCCCCTCCCAAAGAAGGCAACCCACTCATTATAAGCCTTTCAGCTCTACTTAAGGAAATCCAAGCACTGTGTAGCATTTGGTCCTGTAGTCAACCTGCTGATATGCCATGTCAATCCTAAAATAAAAGCTCACATTTTTGTTGCAAAGTAGTCAAGCTCATGAACATTGTACAGACATCTTTTTCAATAATTTCACTGAATTATGCATTTCTAGTAGGAAAGATATCCATGAAATTCTTGCAGTGTCCTGGAACTGTCTATACTTCTTGCTTATGGATGAATGGGATGAAAGCAGCCCAGGGTTTTCCAGCAGGGAGCTGCTGTAAAGGTGGACCAATCCGCATCCAACATACTCTTCGGGCTGTTGTGGTTTTTAAAGGCTTTAGACTCACTTATAAATTGTGTCACTTGATGTATTCTGTGCTTCCAGATTAAAATACAAAAAGCAAAGAATTATTTTATATCATCCGAGTTTGCAAGGGCAACATTTATCCTCTATATCTTCCCATAGTCCACATGGCTCTTGACTCCCTAGCATCCGCTCCATACTCTTAGAGAAATTCCTTAGGTATGATCAGTGTTAGAACGTTTAGTTACACCTATAGATCTTACCCTGAATTCTTTATCCTATTTTACTTTCCAGTCATAATAATATTATCGCCAGGCTGACAAACAGAACCGCACCTTCATAGAAGCAAACTGCAGATAGAGTGGAGGAAGGTCCATGACTCAGTTAGGAAATGATTTTAGTCATGTTATATACAAGCAAGTATTTGTGGGGGTAGGGGTGGCACAAACCTAAAATCCAAGCTTTTGGTAGACTGGGACAGAAAGACGAAGATTTTAACCCCAGTCAGAGTTACAGAGAGAAACTGCTCTGAAAATAAAAACGAAAAATAAAAAATTGCAATGGAAACCTCACAAGGAAGGAACACATGGAACAATGGAAAGGCCATAGCAGCAACAGATGATTTCCCAGGTCAGAAACCTCCCTTTGTACCATGTACCACTCTGAGCATGCACATTCCAGACACAACATTTTGAGACAACTCATCATACCAGTTCCAGCTCAGGAAAGTAAGTGGTGAAGGGCCCAATGGCACTCTCAACAGGAAAAACACATTTGAGATTCAAAAGCAGGTTAACTTTAAACCTTGAATGGGGAAAGAGGATAATATTTGAAATGTAAATAAAGAAAATATCCAATCAGAAGTGGATGCTCACAGTCAGCTATTAGATGAAACACAGGGTTCCCAATGGAGGTGCTAGAGAAAGTACCCAAGGAGCTGAAGGGCTCTCTAACCCTATAGGTGGAAGAATAATATGAACTAACCAGTACCCCAGAGTTCATGTCTCTAGCTGTGTATGTAGCAGAAGATGGCCTAGTTGGCCATCAGTGGGAAGAGAGGCCCTTTGGTCAGGCAAACTTTATATGCCCCGGTACAGGGGAATGCCAGGGCCAAGATGTGGGAGTGGGTGGGTAGGGGAGCAGGGTGGGGGATGGGGGAGGGTAAAGGATAGGGGACTTTTGGGATAATATTTGAAATGTAAATGAAGAAAATTTCTAATAAAAATTCGAAAAAAAATTCCTGATATGCTAAGAAAACAAAACAAGCCCATTATTTCTACAATTATTCCTGTTGCTGAATTTATAGAAAAATGTGCAATATTCTAAGTTAAATGAAAATAAATGTTTGGTTCTGCAATAACAAGTTTCTTAAAAATACATTTTTCCCTAAATAAAAGTCAAATGGAGAGGCTCTGGAGATAATTTAGCCAGGAAAGCAATTGCTTGACAAGCATTAAAACCTGATTATGAATTTCAGAATCCATGCAAAACCCAGATATGGTAGCATGCATCTATAATCTCAATGCTGGAGAAATGGAGAAATAGAAACAGGCAGATCCCTGGTTTGTTGAGGAATGTCCAGCAAGCCTGCTAAGTGAGTCCCAGGACAGTAAGAGAAATTGCTTCAAAATAACCAGCCAAACAAACAAACAAATAAGAGGTAGTGTCCAAGGAATAAGAGAGATTCGCCTTTATTTGCACATAAACCCAGGGGTACCCACATACACATTTACATTTACATACACACACACACACACAAAAAAAAAACTTGGGGAGATTTTAATATCTGTCTGACATCACTGGACAGTCAGCATCCCTGGGAGATCTTATATGATGTCACAGGACACTCAGCATCCTTGGCTCCTAGTTACTGAAAGACAACAGCACCCTCCCTCCTCATAACCATGAAAACCTAAAATAACACCACAGACTTCCAACATGCCTCCTAGTGTCAGGCTCTTTGCAATCATTCCTACATAAACCCTCTTCTTGGAGCTGTATGGACTATTTTATTTTATGCTCAAGTTCCCAGAGATAGGTGTTGCCTTTAGACATTTCAGACATGGGAATTCTGGGCAAGATCTAGCTTGAAAAAGTAAAAGATTTCTTCTAATGAAAGACATCAATTTTCAGGTTCCATGTCCCCAGAGCTATGGTCACAGCTAAGGTCACTCCCCCATTGATTCTTGGGCACCTCCCTTATCCCAGGTCTCTGTCTTATTCAGGAGATGCCCCCTACCTCCCCATCCCTGTCAGTTACATATTTCACTTCCTATAGCCAGGCAAAACCCAAAGTTTATCCATTCAGGAATGGGGGATGTAGCAGAGAACGAGGGAATGACCCAACTTGAGACTCATGCCTTGGGCAAGCACCTATCTTTAACACTACTAAGGATACTTGTTACATCTGTTGTCCTCTAAGAGGCTCTACCCACCTGCTGACTCATACAGATGTAAAAACCCAGAGCTAAACAGTGGGCTGAGCTTGCAGATTCTTATGGACGAATAGGAAGGAGGATTACAGGCCCCAAAGGGGATAGGAATTCCACAGGTAGACCAACAGAATCAACTAACCTGGACCCTTGGGGATCTCAGATACTGAAACACCAATCAAAGAACATACATAGGCTGGTCCTAGGCCTCCCCACTCATGTGTAGTAGATGGGCATCTCTGTCTTATGTTGGTCCTGAACAACTGAAATGGGGGATGTGCCAAAAGCTGTTGCCTGTATGTGTATGTCTCTCTCACTGTCTGCCTCAGTGGGAGAGGATGTGCCTAGCCTCTGTGACAGAGACTTGATATGCCAGGGTAGGTGGATACCCATAGGGACCGTATGTGCTCAGAAGAGAAGGAGGGGTATTAGAGGGACAAAGAATGTGGGAAGGAGTGACCTGGAGGGGGCATGAGTGGGATGTAAAGTAAATAAGTAAAACTAAATCAATTTTAGAATTATTGTTCCTTATTAGGATTCATTCTTTCTTCATTGGGCATGTAACTGTCTGCAGTTCCCACCTTTAGCTTTCTTCTTTCTCTCTGGGTTAGCACACAGATAATGTCTGAGTCATCTGTCAGAGCAAAGAGATATAGTGACAGATTTCTGGTTCAGCCAGAGAGCTAGTAACCTATGCTGCTAGCTGTTTCTCCCTCTGAATGAGGGCCACTGGGACTGTGTGCCCCTGTCCATCCCTTATAAAAGTCAGCTACCTGGGTGCCATGTCTAGACCACTGAATGTCACTGGTGTTTTGAGTTGCTAGCACCATGCTCTAATACCAAGGCTCTAATTGGAGTGTAAAACATTGCACTGGATGCAAACTCAACCCTGCTGTGGGTAACAGACTTGGGACTAGGGGTCTGGAGACAGTTCTCTGCTCTGCCAGTAATTAGCTCTATAGCCTTTAGCAACTGACTGGTCCTTCTCTGGGTTTCAGCCTCCTGATGTGTAAAAACAAATGAGAGAATGGGGTTTCAAGATTCCAGGAGAGTCTGTCTGTCTCTCTCTCAGATCAGTTACATAGTCAGCTGAGCATATGCTGTCTGGAGCTATGACTTCTTTTTTTTTTTTAAGCCTAAGTATGCTACCAGGGTTATTCTGACCTAATTCAAGCACAGGCAGAGACTGTTTCCCAAGGGAAGGACCAGGATGGCATGAACAATGGAAATGATGGCAGTGCTCTGAGGAAAGTGCACTTTAGGAACCTTTGCCTGGATCTCATTGTTCACCTATCTATTCACTGTGTATTCTCTCTCCTTCCCTCTTCAGAAGAGCAACCTGTCCGTGAGGCTGCTAAAAGAAAATGTCATAATAAGGTAAATGGGGCTCAGAAGAAGAAAACATTAAGGAGATTTTAATACAGTTTTTTCTTAATTCTTTGAGAATTTCTTACACTGTAATTTGACCATATTTACCCCAACGACTCCCCTTGATCACAACTATTCCTGACAAATCCACTCCACCCCACTGCCAAGAGTAAGAGTTGTATAACACAATGATTGACACCTAGGACAAGAGTTTCTTCTCAGAAAGTCAATGTAAATTCCATAACAAACTCTGGACAGCTGCCAAACACTCATCAAAATATGCATAAGAAAGTCTTCAGGCAAAGTAGAGACTGAGCTTCAGTAAAACTGGTACATGAAGGAACAGGCCAGGACTGAGGGAGTAGCTTTTATTTTGAGTTCTAGATTAGTCTTTTAATAATTAGGCAATTTTGGGCAAATCACATAATTGGTTTAGATGTCAGTTTCTTCGGGACAAACATGGCTGCCATTAATTTTCTCCTTTTCCCTTTCCCTTTCCTCTTCCTCTTCTTCTTCCTCCTCCTCCTTCAGCTCCCCCTCCTCCTCCTTCTCCTCCACCTCCTTCTCTTCTACCTCCTCCTCCTCCTTCATTATTATCATCCATTATTAGCAGTTGTAGTATTATTATCTGCTGATAGTTTAAATCTATAGATTTACTTCCAAAACTTAAACATAAATAAATCTCTAGTAACTGATACTGAAACAGTAGAATGAACATCCTAGGGCCCTTGAACATTTATGCCACAACTTTACATGTTGGCCCCTCAACCCTTCTTTATAAATGCTTATGTAAGGTCCTGAATATAAAATGTTCCCCACAAGCTATGTTGTTGAATGCTTGGTCCTCATCTATCAACACTATTTAATATTTTAGTACATGTATTTAGGCTCAGTTTTCTCTCTCTCTCTCTCTCTCTCTCTCTCTCTCTCTCTCTCTCTCTCTGTGTGTGTGTGTGTGTGTGTGTGTGTGTGTGTGTTTGTGTACATGTGCCACAGTCCATGAATGTCAGAGAATAACTTGCAGGAACTGGTTCTCTCCTATCCTGTAGGTTCTGGGGATTGAATTCAGATGATTCCTCTTGAAGGCAAGCTCCTTTATGTATTGTGTCATCTTGCTAGTCCAGAGTGACATTACTTTGAGATGTTGAGGAAACTATAAGAGTCAAGGCCTCAATGGAAGTGGAATGAAGGCTAGGAAAGTGAGTGCACTTTCAGGCTATGCCTGGCCATATCCTCTTTCTTTCTGCTTTTTGTCTGCCATGAGAGACATGCATCTTCTGACACAAGTTCCCACCCCTATGATGTTCTGTCAATCAGCCATGGATTAAACCTTCTGAAATTATCAGACAAAATATATCTTCCATCCTTTATAATGCTCCCTTGGGCATTTTGGCCACATGTGTCCTTCATAAGTCTGGGCAGATTTGAAACCTGACATATCATATTACATATAGTCTTGTCCATTGTCATATTTACTCTCACATATCCCACAGAAACTTCTTGGGAGCCTCTTGTATCTTGGGCTTCCCACTAGGCATTGTATATAAATGATAAAGATGGTATTACTATTGCTAGTAATCACCAGGCAGCACTTTCATTTTGTTTTTTTTCTTGAGACAGGGTTTCTCTGTATAGCTCTGGCTGTCCTGGAACTCACTTTGTAGACCAGGCTGACCTCAAACTCAGAAATCCACCTGCTTCTGCCTCCCGAGTGCTGGGATTAAAGGCATGCACCACCATGCCTGGCAGCACTTTCATTTTGCCACACAGCATTTTAGGATAAAAAACTATGTAGGGCAGTGTATATGAGTATGCCTAGTTACAGTACTCCATGTAAGTTATAAACTGAACTGGATGTGGTGGCACATATCAGTGATATTGACAAGGGACACTGCCAACTTGGGATACACGGTGAGTTAAAAAGTCACCTTAGACATATGTAAAACCTCATTTCAAAAACTGCAAGGAATTCTTATGAAGCTCATGGCATAGTCATTCCCTAGACTGTGCAAGGTCCTGGGCTAGAACAGAGGCTTACAATAACTATAAACTGAGACTTATCTCAAGGGCAAGTGCAAATCCCTAACACTATTAATGATACTCACTTATGCTTGTAGACAGGAGCATGTTGTCCTCTCATAGGCTCCACCTAGAATCTGACTCACATAGATACCCATAGACAAACACTGGAAGGATCTTAGGGATGCTTATGAAAGAATAGGAGGAAGGATTCCAGGGCCCTGAAAAGGATAGGAACTTCACAGGAAGATCAACAAAGTCAACTAACCTGGACCCTTGGGGCTCTCAGAGTCTGAACCATCAACCAAATAACATACATGGGCTGGACCTAGGCCTCCCTACATGTATATAGCAGATGTGCAGCTTGGCCTTCAAGTGGGTCCTGAACAAGTGGAATGGGTGCTATCCCAAAAGCTGTTGCCTGTCTGTGGGATATGTTCTTCTAGCTGTACTGCCTTGTCTGGCCTCAGTGGGAGAGGTTGCACTAATCTTGCATAGACTTGAAGTACCAAGGTGGAGGGGTACCCAAGGGGGGGCGGTTCTCACCCACTTAGAGAAGAAGGGTGTGGGTCGAAGGGGGAAGGATTGTGGGAGGGAATGACTAGAAGGGGGTCAGTGAGCAATAGGAAGAGAAAACAAAACAAAAAATAACTATAAACTGATATCTGTGTTATGCATTAGTCCTTGAAGCTAGTTCAAATGATTGCACCACTACAGAGGTGTAATGGCTAGTTAAACTTCAAATTTTGAAGTCTATGAAGATGTTCCATGGAGGTAAACATGCCTTTGGTAAACAAACTCCACTGCAGCCACTCTCAAAACCTATATTCAAAATCCTCTTTAATAACATTGTCTTCTGTTCTCCTCCCATATTTTGAGGCAAACATCCAGAGACAGAAATGCCTGAGTAATTAAAAATAGCTAGAACATGCCCCATATATTTCACAATAAAAGGCAAACAGGTAAATTGTATTTTTTGTCCAGAAAGGAGAAAAGCTAATAGGCTTGTACTCTCCTCAGCCTGCTCAGCTTCCCTGATGCTATTACTAAGAGATCTTCAATCCACACAGTGTGTTTCTAGATTAAAAGTAGATGCACTATCTCAAGGTATACTTGGCTACATTACAGGAAGACTCATTACTTTGTGATGCTAGTTGTCCAAAGGAGTAGTTTTTAAATATACTCACTGTTTCTTAGATATTTTCCAGAAGGATGTTGGAATGTGTTTTATCTAATACTCTTGAGCATGGATGGTCTATGCCTGCCTCAGTCTTGGGAACATGTGTAGAAGTGAAAATATGTGTGTTTCTTGATCAGATGATAATGCTGGCCTTCAGAAAAAAAAAGTCAACAGTGAGCACTTATCAGAAGTTCCCTGGGGGCTGGAAACACACTTGTCCTCTTACAGTGAGAAACGGATTTGGAAATCTTGTGTTCATCAGACAGAGATACTAGGACACATTGGATATATCAACTTAAAAGGAGGAATGTTTGTTTTAGCATAAGGTTTCAATCTTAGATGGATATGAGATTTGGGCCTGAGGTGAGGTTGAATGTCATGGATAATATAGATCACAATATAGATCAAGCATATAGATAAAGCATAGATGGTGACATCAGAGAGGTCAGAAAGCAGACAGAGGAAAAGAGAAGGAGAAGAATGATAAGGAGCCAGGAGCAAAATATATCCCTAGAAGACATATCTCCAAAGGCCCACTTCTACCATCTAGGCCTCATATCTTAAAATGTCCACCACTTCCAAAAGTATCACCCCAGCTGGGAGCCAAGCCTTCAGCACACAAGCCTGTGTGGTACAGTAATGTTCAAATTAAAACACCTCACACCATTCTAGCTCCTCAAGAGAATTTCAGGTTGTATGAAAAGAAAAGGTGTGGTATGACACACATGAGGAAATTTGGGTTTGATCAAGCCAACCTGATTACCTTAATTCACAACTAACCATGATCTTTATTACAAGTTCCAGATCTTTGGGGTATAAACTGCCAGCACACAGTGGGTCAAGTTTAGAATATCTCTATTCTGATCCAGTCCTCATTAACAGACAGCCTAACTTCCGTGTCACTCAGCGTGTCTCCTAACAATTAGTGGCATTTTGTTTTCTGGGGTCATTAGTGAGTTGTGAATCCATACCTGTATCCAAACTGATGGCTTTCAATTATGGCATTATTAACAATGGTCTCCATTTGCCCCTAGCTTACAGCTAAAGATGTTAATAAAAGCACATGCCCATCCAAAAATTTTTGATATTTATTACTAAAGATGTTATCAATGATTCTAGGGAAAATCGCCTATGATGTGGCAAACCGTACAATGATTTAACATTTCATTATGCACATGTAATTTTCTTTGGAAAACAATATTTTCCTCCTATGACAATGTAAGAGGGATATGGCTATTTTCCCTGCAGTAATTAATCAGGGCCAAAAATTTACCTCAGAACTGATGTATATGGCCAGATATTTTTACATATCTCACTGTTATACAAACAGTAGAAAACAAATCATTCAGCCTTTGGAGATTTCTCCAAATAGCAGAGAATAAAACTGGTTATATAATAGCTGGAGGCTCCAATCTTTGATGACTAGAACTCTGTGCCCATAACAAGGGAGCTAGGGATTAGAGAAAATAGACAAGTTCATCTCCAGCCACAAACAAAGAGTTCTTCTTCTGGGCAGGTTACCCCACAGTGCTCTGTTTTGTGTAATTCGTGTCAGGGAAAAAGTCAGCTTCTTGGCAAACACACACCATCGATTCTACTGCCAGTGGACAGCTAACTGTATCTAACCACCAAGACAGAATTAGCTTTATGAAGTGTCACAGAGGCTTCTGCACATTTTGCTGTTTGACTGAAGGCTTCTAGCATGGATAAAATTTTCATATTACATAGGTCTCAGTTGGTTCATATCAAGGGCCTCAGAATAACCATTTTGGACCACATGTCTCTCTGAGGCCATTTTCAGACATGTGTTAGTCCTTTCAATTCACAACACCTCTTTGAGTCTCTGATCTACCATGTGCTCTTGTTCATTTCTGGTTTTCTTTCTTTTTATTAATTTATAACCTTTTAATAATTTTTTACATGCATTGTTTTCCCTATATGTATGTCTGTGTGGAGGTGTTGGATCCTCTGGAACTAATTACAATAGTTGTGAGATGCCATGTGGGTACTGGGAATTAAACCCAAGTCCTTTGGAAGAACAGCTAATATTCTTAACTAGCTGAGCAATCATTCCAGCCCTCTGGTTTTCTTTATAAATTCTTCCAACCATGTTCCAAGATTAAAAGTCCCCTCTTTCACAGAAGCCTCTCCCTCCTGATAAGACTCACTACAGTCTTATTTCTTAAACTTTTTTTTCCATGTGTGAATGAGCTGGCTTTGTATACTATTTCTGTTTCATGTAATATTATACCCATGGAACCTGCTTCTTCTCTAAGAATATCCCTTTCTTCTCCCTTTACCCCTGTATACTGTAAAGGCCCCTCTTCCTATTGCCCTTCCATGAGTCTTCATCAGTCCTCACATGAAGCCCTTTGGCCATTTGAGTTTCATGCTGCTGTACTCAATCACATCTACTCTGCATCACCTTTTATCTTCAAGCAGCCTTCTGATAACTCCTTTTATCTAGTAAGCATGCAGAGATGACACTGTGATGATCTCATGGCTTCTGATTCTTTCATCACAGGAAGAATGGTCTCACTCACTGTTTTCCAGAGAGATAGACAGTTTACCTATCTATGTCAATGCTGTCTGTGACCTCCAGCTGACAGGGCTTGGACCAGCATCCTACCTCCCCCTTCCCACAATACCCTTGGCTCCATAAGTCCTGCAGTTCCCCCTGCACATACTTCTGTTTCACTTTTTACTTTACCCAAAATGCCAGTTTTCTACATAAAGCTTGTGCCTCATCCAGCTTACTTATAGGCAAAGCTTTCAAAGCATTTAAACTCTGCCACAATTTTCCTAATTTCTGATGTTTATAGCTCATCTTTTCTATTCCCTGACACGAAGATGGACACCTAATTTTTATGTAAACTAGGGATCCCATAATGAATGAACTTAAGGAGACCCTGTGCACCATTCAGGAACCTGGGAGTGAGTTTGCTTCTCTCATTATCTACCTTGGACATCCCCACAGACCTTCTTAGTTTCTCACTTCTATCATAGAAAGCACAGGTATAGACTGTGATCTGAGTTGTAGATGTACAATATCCTCACACAGAACATTCAACAGATTTCTTCTGTGCCACACCTTAATTTGTTTATCCTAATACTGGAATCCAATATATACCGAGAAGCCCAGAAGAAGATTCATCAGTAAAGTACTTGCCACACAAGCAGGGGTACTGAGTTCAGATCCACAGAACCAAGATAAAAGATAGGTACAGCAGCTTGTATCTCAACCCCAGTGCTGAAGCTCTGCAGACAAGAAGGTCCCTAGGGCTGGCTGCAGGTGAACAAATCTCTGAGTTTGAGGTTCAGTGAGAAAAGAGCCTATCTCAAAAATAAGGGGGCAATTGACAAATATATGCATGCATACACACATGCATATACACACACATGCATATACACACATACACACATACACACAAGTACACACATATACACACACATACACTATGAAGAAACCTTAGGTTATGATTTATTTCTAAACATGTATTGTTGATACAATGTAGATGTAATAGAGGAAGAAGAAGAGTAATAGGTGGAAAAGAAGTAGTAAGATAAATAAGGTTTCCTTCTCTTTGGAAAGGAGTTCTCTTGACTTCCTTCTCTGTTCTCTACCTAAAACAAAGTTTGTGTCCAGTCCCTTCCCCTTAACTATACATTCAGACATTTTTCTCAGTTTCTACTTTTCGGCATCAGGCATTATATTTTTGTTTGTCTTTTAAGTTTAATTTTTTTTTAGCTTTTGTATTAATTTATATTCAGTGGTTTTAGTTTTTATTTTTACTCAATAATACATTACAAGAGCATTTCTCCAATCATTTAAAAAGTCTTTGAAAATAAGATTTGAATAGTTATGTAAGATTCCATGAATACACTGTAATTTATATAAGTATGGCTTCTTTCAGAGATGAAGATTGTTTCAATTTTCATTACTATAAATGATGAAGCGATTATTATCCATTACTTAAGTCTTTATCTATATCTCTAGCTCTATCCACAGGGCAGATCTCTATAAGAAGACTCATGGAGTCAAATATTGTATTTTTTAGGCTCTTCACAGACATTATCAAATTGCTGCTCGGAAAGATTATACCAATTTATACACCCACCAGCTGTGTGTAAAGAGATGGTCACAACACATCCCTGCTGTCATTAAGACCATTTTCTGCTAAGTTTTTAAGCTTTTCCTCCCTATTTGTTCTCAAAACAGAGGCTAAAAATATACGTAAGCATTTTTACTTCACAAAATAATAATTTTTAACCCATGTTTTATCTTATATAATCCTAGTCCTCTTTCACATTCAGGTTTCCTGGAGGGGTAGGGGGAGAAGGGCGGAGTCTTTAGCCTCAGTAACTTTCATTTAAACTTCATCCTGTTCCTCAATCAAACGTTCACCTCTCTACTTCTTGATTTTACCGTAAACTTCCAACAACCCAGTCAAATATGTCCTTCTTATCTTTATGCACACATTAGAGTGTGTATCATTGTGATGGATTTTTTTTTTAGAAATTTCTACTTTTTTAACTTCTGTCTTAGTTTTATTTCTTGTTACTGTGATAAGATACTCTGACAAAAAGGCACAGGGAGAAAAGTTTATTTTACCTCATAATTTCAGGACATAGTCCATCATTGTGGGGAAGCAAAGGTAGAAATGGGAAGAACAAACTGGTGATGATGATAACCAAGTGCAGACAGACAATGAATACATGTATATCTACAGCTCAGCTTGCCTCTTGCACAATTACACAGCCCAGTATACTCTGCCTAGGGAATGGTATCACCCTCATGGATTAGATAACCAAGGAAATGTCTCAACTGAAGTGCCTACAGAACAACCTAATCTAGACAATCCATCACTGAGATTCTCTTTTTTTAAATTTTATATTATTATTAAAGTCCAGTCACATCCTTTTGGCACACCCTTCAAACACTCCCCACCCCACTCCCACTCCCCTGTCCCCACCCAATCAGACCTCCCCACTCCCTGAGGCCTCAAGTGTCTCTCAAGGGTTAGGTGCATCTTTTCTCTCTAAGGCCAGACCAGGCAGCCCTCGGCTGTATATGTGTTGGGGGCCTCATATCAGCTAGTGTATGCTGCCCAGTTGGTATCTCAGTGTCTGAGAGATCCTGGAGGTTCAGGGGGTTTTTTTGTTTGTTTGTTTTTTGGGTTTTTTTTTTTTTTTGAATGCTGGTCCTCCCATGGGGGTCGCCTTCCTCCTCAGCTTCTTCCAGCCCTTTCCCAATTCAACCACAGGGGTGCCTGGCTTCTGTCCATTGGGTGGATGAAAGTATCTACATCTGATTCTTTCAGCTGCCTGCAGAGCCTTTCAGAAGGCAGCCATGACAGCCTCCTGCCTGTAAGCACACCACGACATCAGGAACTGTCAAGACTCAGAGCCTCTGCCCAAGGTGGATCCCAATTTGGCCCGGTCACTGAACCTCCCCTTCCTCAGTCTCCTCTCCATCACTGTCCCTGCAGTTCTTTATACAGGGACAACTCTGGGTAAGAGCTCTTGACTCTGGGATGGCAACCCTATCCCTCCACTTGATGTTCTGTCCTCCCTCTGGAGACGGGCTCCATAAGTTGCTTCTCCTCACTGTAGGGCATTTCTTCTAAGGTCCCTCCCTTTGAGTCCTGAGCATCTCTCACCTCCCAGGTCTTTGGTACATTCTAGAGTTCCCCCCTGCCCCCCGCCTCCCGAGGTTGCTTGTTTCCTCTCTTTCCTCTGGCTCTAAGGGCTTCATTCCTGTCCCTGTCGCCCTACCCATTCTAGGTGATTCTAAGTTGCATCTAGTTGATAATTAAAATTAACCACTCACTGCTTCTAGGCCATACTCTTCTCTTTTCCCATTTCTCCTTAACCATTATTTCTCATGACCACTCTGTATATCACTTTCTTATTGTTGTACCTTCTGGATTATTTAATCTGAGCAAATGAGAAGTTTTACCTTTAGCCCAAGAACCCTTCAGAGAATATCAAGAACATTCTGTTCAGGATTCCAAAGGCGATATTCTTATGGATTTAAAGCCTACAGATTCTATATTGGGTTCACCTTCTTCACAAAGCCACCTAGTAGAGAGCCTTCTTTTACCTCACCACCCTCCATGACCTTGTGTAAGAAAAAAAGTCTAAACACAAAGAATCCATTTCACTGATCTTAGCAGATACTCAGTAATCCCAACTCATGCACTGCACATGGACAAGTTTGTGCTACACAACCAACTCTAGACAGCTCTCAGTCTTATCCCTGCCTATCTTGGCTCTCTATAATACTCTAAGACTTTAATAGTTCAAATTATTTTGTGTTTATAAAGTGTAAAAAATCCAATTCATATCCAAATGAGTCAATAATTTGTTTCTTCAAAACGGGGCATTCATACCACACATATGTAGCAATGACAACCCTATCTATTAACTTTAAAATTTTCAGAGTGAAAACCACAGACAGATCTCAATTTCACACAAACTATGGGTCAGGATAATATGCAGCCTCAATTCACTTTTTTGTATTTGTCCCAGGTAACACCCACCATATTGCCCCCCCCTTAATTAATGCCTTCTCCTTTTCTTCAATGACTCTGGCTAGTGCTGCCTGTTGGAATGTAAACTCACCTTGTTGGCTTGAGTTTTCTCAGAGTGTTCATGTGTTGAGAGCTGCAATAAGTCCATGTGTGCAGCAGCCATGTCCTGCCCAGAGGACAGCATCTCACAGGACTGTGCCCCATCTTCCAGCTTTTACCTTATTTTAGCTTCCTCTTCTATGGCATTCAGTTTAGAGGTTTTGTTTCAAAATAATTTTTATTGATTTTTTGGGTGAATTTCATACCATATATCCCTCTACACTTACTTACATTACCATCATTCCATGTCCACACCCTGCACTGTGTCCTCTCCCAAAACAATATAAAAATAAAAAACAAGTCCAATTTGTGTTGTCTATATACTCAGTAGAGGCTAGCCCAACTCCCAGTAGCCAGCCCCCTAAAGAAGACTTGAGTCATTCCCTACCTGCACCCCCACCAGAAGCCATCAACTGTGGAGAGGTACACATCAGTATCTTTATCACAATTTAAAGAGTTTTCCTTGATGTGTTTCTTTTCAGGCTGTTACTTTGGTGGGGTGGGGGTATGTCACAGAAGCCTTCCATGTCCCTCTCTCTCTCAACTGTGCATCTGCAGTCATTGATATCACTACCAAAATAACATCCTTGTTCATTAAAGTCAGCAGGAGCCAGCATCATGAGCTTCATCTTCATCTGAAGAGTTATCAAATTTACCCTTACCATCTGAAGTCACTATACTGAGTTTAAACATTGTCTTAAAAAATCACCTTTGAGGAACATTTTTGGCCTGGTCTCATCATACACAGATGCACATCTTTCTTTATATCATGTACGCATTTCTGAATCCCTACCATGTTGCTTTTGCATCTTGACAACAGCCTTTGCCACAAAACCTGACTTGCCTCATGGTAGTTTTTGACTTTCAGGGTTGTCAATGGCATGTAGACAGGATTCAGACTTTTAACTTCACAGCCAAATTTGCTGTGAACATTAATTATAAATCACTATATAAATTTAATGTGAAAAAAATGCTACCAGCATCTACTGAGAGAATAGTCTCACCCCAATCAAAAGAATATTCTTGACCTGTGCAAACCATAGAATAAATAATGTAAAGGAAATTTATGTGATAAATTTGCAAAGCAACTATGTCAGGTTCTAAACAATAGCTAGTACAATTGAGATCCATCTATGTAAGGGAGAAATTAGTCAATGTAACTTCTCACAGCATTCTTTGATACCACAGCCACAATGCTATATTACATGCCATCATATAGCAGATTAGAATTTCCAGGTGTTTAATAAGTGAAACTGAAGTCACAGAAAGAGTTTATCTATGGTAGATCATTGAGAATAGGAATAGCTGGAATCTCATCAATGCATATGACAACATGCCAATCTAACATACAGATTATATTAAAAATCCCAGTATAGCAAAAGAGTAATATATGACAATATACTAGGATCTCATAAAGAGGACTTAAGTTCTGAAGGGAAACATGGTAAAGGATATAAATGGAAACAAAATATTCAAATAAGAAATAACACCTATGCGATGTAAAACCTTTCAACATTAAGAGAAAATATGATGTAACATACCTAAAGAACTCTACAGATTATGCATGAAACAACATAAAGAAAACCCTGACAAGGCACAGTTCAGCTCACCTAAACAGGCAACAGCCACAATGGAATCTCAAAATGGCACCCTAGAAACTACACAGCATGTTTTTAGGTAGTGAGAAAAAAATTCAGATTTCACTTCAAAAATTATCAAAACAGAAAGATAAAAAGGTACATTCATTGCTGGGTGGTGCTGGCGCATGCCTTTAATCTTAGCACTTAGGAGACAGAGGCAGATAGAGCTCAGAATCTGAGGCTAACCTGGTCTGCAGAGCTTGGTCCAGGACAGCCAGAACGACACTGAGAAACCATGTCTTCAAAAAAGAAAAGAAAAGAAAAAGAAAAGAAAAGAAAAGAAAACAAAACAAAACAAAACAAAACAAAAAAAAGAGAGACCCACTTAAGTAAGAAAATACATTTTCTGTTCCCACTGGAATTACTTCCCCAGAATGAAGTCTGAATACAGATTATTTTTAGGCCAAGTCCAGAAAATAAATCACCAACAAACTGTTTTTATAGCAGCCCTAGGTGAGACAAATGTGTTGTCTTATTTTTAATTTTAATAGGAATTCTTACACCTCAAAACGAACAACATATTTAGTTAATAGTACATCTTATAATAAAATCTACGTCTAAAGCTAGCACAGAGAAAGGAAAATGGGCAGGAGATACTTATAGACTTGTGAAGTGTAAACTTAAAATAAAGTATTTATATTATATATGAAACCGCTTAATGTTACCTGGAGGAGGCTATATAAGTTTAAGGGAGGCATGCCAAACCCTGGAGCAGCATCTAAATAGCAATAAAGTTAGACCCAAGAAGGTAATAATTGAAGTGAAATGGAATCAAGGGTGATGCAAAAATAACAGAAGGGTAAAAACAGCTAACATAAATAAAATAAAAAGTAGCAGCACAGTGCCTTTAAATCCAACCGTATGACTATTGCTGCTAAATGCAAATCATCCAAGCATCCCAGATACAAGGCAGAGGCTGTGACATTGTATAAGGATGACAGCACAGTACTGTGCCATCCAAGTAAGACACAGACATAGAAAAAGCACACTGCACACTGTGCACAGTAAGTAATGGGGAAGTAGAGTTGACGATAGAAATGCTGGATGAAGGCAACTTCAGATGAGGTCACTTCCTGACACCTCTATCCCCACTCTCAGCTCACTATCCTCTTCCAACTCCATGTCCCCCTCTCTTCATTTCCCTCTCTGTTCTGTTTAAGACCATGAAGTCAAAGACCTTCTGGTAATGTTACAACACAGAAAACCAAGCTTGACTAATGGAAAAAAAATACTCAAAGGAATGTTCCTTTACAGTACAGATGATTTCTTCCCAAAGATTCTATGATCCCAAATGTTTTAGCACCTGCTAGAATGAATTAACATATGTGCGGTTCTCATTCATGCAAGTAAATATCAGTTAATGTCAATTTTCCATCTTGTGTCTCACATAGCTTTTTCATTTTTTATCGTTTTATTTATTTTTATTTTTTAATTTAAAATCTTATTTTTTTTAATTTTACATGATCCTTGCCTCTGCTGTTTTTTTTTTTCATTCTGCAATACATAATTGGGTAAATATACATACACTCACTGAGAATATATTCTCATATAAAGAGACAAATTTTAAATACATAGTTATAAAAATGAGTTTCCTATTTATTTGTTTGTTTATTTATTTATTTATTTATTTATTAGATATTTTCTTCATTTACATTTCAAATGCTATCCCCAAAGCCCTCAATACCACCCCCTGCCCTTCTTCCCAACCCACCCGCTCCCACTTCCTGGACATGGCATTCCCCTGTACTGGGCATATGATCTTCTCAAGACCAAGGGCCTCTCCTCCCATTGATGGCCGACTAGACCATGCTCTGCTACATATGCAACTAGAGACACAGCTTTGGGGGGTACTGGTTAGTTCATGGGGACCCAATGTGAATGGAAGAGCCATGCTGATAGGCTAAGGTAGCTTATAATTTTTTGTACTTTTATTTTTTATTGTATTTTTGTGTGTGGCTGTTTTGCCTATATGTATGTCTGTGAGCATCATGCATGCCTGGTACCTACAAAGACCAGATAGGGTGTTAGATCTAATAGAACTTGCATTACAGATGGTTTTGAGCAGATATCAGTGCTAGGAATTGACCCTGGAGTCTCTGGAAGATCAGCCAGTGCTCTAAAGTACAGAGCCATGTGGTCCATTTACCTGATGTAGCCTCTAAAGGAAACCCAGTTTATGGTGTGGCTCAAGTTATCTTATCCTATTAACTATACCGAATATACTGGATAAGTAGCTTTACCAAAAATGATAAGCTTTAGATTCACAAATTTCTGAGAATAATTCTAAAATTCAATGGTTTTCTGACCTGATGAAATCTCTCTCTCTCTCTCTCTCTCTCTCTCTCTCTCTCTCTCTCTCCCAGAGTCTACAAATAACTTATCAGTCTCACTATGTGGAACAGGGATTAAATCAGAAGATTCAAATGAAATGCTCAATGTGGCACCTGGCACAGACTCTCCTCTGTCTTTCTCATCACTTCCCCTAGACAGGGCTATGGTTATTGAATGCATTTCAGCGAGCAATTCTATTAAAAATCAGGGAACATCATTCTAACATGAATGGCAAGAAAGAAACTCCAAAGGATTTAACCCACAGCAGATTGAGAACTGATCCACACCAGGTGCCTCTTGGGTGGTGCAGCAGATGTGACAGCTTTGCAACTATACGTGCTTGCACAGGTATGTGTGTGTTTGTGTGTGTGTGTGTGTGTGTGTGTGTGAGCGCGCGCGCGCTGGCGTTACTTCCCATAGACCTCTTGCTCTAAAGTCATCCTCCAGACTTTAAATGCACAGCAGTGCATTTAGGAAATCTATGCCTCCAGTATCTTTGCGAAGCAACAGTGCTTGCTAGCTTTTAACTGCAAATTCAAAGTTGTTGTAAAGTCTGAGACTTTTAAGACCCATCATTTATTATCATCATCTAGAGAATTAACATTCTCATGTGACATGTTGAGTATGAGACGCTACACCTCAATAGCATAAATCACATTTAATCTATAGCATAAATATCACGGTCAGGGAAATAATGCATGCATCTAGAGAATGTATAACATCGGTTCCTGGCCAAAATTCTTCATGAGTTAACAATCTATTTTGTTCTGTTTTTCTCTTCTTTAAGGCTTTGTAGTAAATTCCCTGGAAATCCCCCAGACACATCCCCAGACTGATAACAATGAAACTAGAATGAGAACAGGACGAGCTCAGATGGTTCAGCTCCCTTAGAGTTGTGCTCTTACATTAAACAGATCATGCAGTTTTGAAATGAATATTTTATTTTATAATAATTAAATGACCAATAAAATGGTAAAATGAATTCCTATTTCTTTGGACCTTCCAACATAATGCCGTCGAAACAGAGCTGGCCACTTGCATTAATGGTTGCAGAGCTGCCAAGAATGCAAATGGAAATTCTGTTTGGCATCTGTTGAAAAAGCTAAGAAAAATTCAAAGGGAATAAGAAGGAGGAGGGTGAATTTTACCCCTTTCCAAGTTTTATTGTCAAGCTGCAGGTAAAGATTTGCATAGCACTGGATTTAAGATAGGCAAACAGACAGGCAAAAGGAATTCATAAGACTCACTTATAAAGAAACAGTGACTAACCAGGACACAAAG
The DNA here is from genome assembly GCA_902729485.2 of Mus minutoides. Taxonomy (NCBI): domain Eukaryota; kingdom Metazoa; phylum Chordata; class Mammalia; order Rodentia; family Muridae; genus Mus; species Mus minutoides. Next base: position 2,086,575 of record LR753325.1, on the reverse strand, counting down.
GCAACTCTCCTCCCAGCAAGTGTGGATAGAACCATGACCATCAGTGTGAAAAACAAACAAGCAAACAAACAAACAAACAAAAGGACGTTGATCAAGTCTCTTTACCCTTCATAAGGTTGGATCAAAATATAATATACACCTAAATATCAGACTCAAATTTTACACTTTTTAGAGAAAGATTTGGAAAAAAATTCTTGTGACTGCAAGTTCATGAAACATTTTTTAGATGAAACACCATCAAAAACATAGTCTTTGAGAGAACAAACACATCAAAATTAAAACTTCTTCAAAGAAACTAAAAAGTGAATAAAACTAAACAAACAAAGAAGCCACTATCTGAGACACACTTGGAAAGTATATATTGCATAAAGCAAATGTAAACAAATAGTCAGAACTTTAAAAATCTCCATAAAAGTTTCCTTTCGGTCAATTTATTTGACAGCATGTGTATAATTAGGGGAGAGCATTGCAATAGGAGATATAGGACGTCACGATGGCCCTGTATGATGTCAGACATAATTACTCATAAGGCATATACAATCTACAAGTTCTAGTTTGCCAAAAGATATTGATTATAATGGCCAAAACTTCAAAGCAAAGCTGTGGTCCAAGCTGGTTCAGACAGGGAGGAAGCTGGATCCCTAAGTTCTGATTGGCTGCGTGAAATGATAGGAGTGCTTTGGCCAATGGAGTAGTTCTTTTAAAAGTTAAATATTCACCTATTATGATCCAACGTTCCAATCGCTCAGTATTTTTCCAAGAGAGAGGGTTATTGCATGTGCCCATATAGATGTGTTCATTAACAGTTTACCACAGCTTTATTACCAACAGACAAACCTCAAAACAGTGATGCCCATCAGAGTTGAAATTTTTGTAAGATATGGAATATCCCATCCACGTAAGTAGTACTTTACAATAAAATGTAAAAAAATATTGATATTATATATATACATATATAATACCTATTGTTGGAGAAAAATGTTAAATTAAAGGTAAATGTAGCATTATATAATTGTCACATACTATGAAAACATAAACCAATCTGACATGTAGTGAGTTACCGTGTCAATGCTGTCTGGTTTCAAGAGAAATGGAGAAGAGAGAGGAAGAAAAGTTCAAGCATGAGCATTGACTACAGCTCTGTATGAAAGGCCCATTTGCCTATTAATTGGGGAAGTGGCTGGATCCTGAGAGCTGTTACCTCATAAGTAGATTAAATCAGAGATTGATTTATGATACAGTAGAATTATTGAGAAATATTGGAAAGGAGAAACTTGGGGCTCGTTAGGGGAAGGAGGCCATAGTAGCCATATCCTGAAAATATAGTGTCTCTAGCTCTGCATGTCTCTAGCTCTTTTCTAGGTCTTTGCTATTGAGGCCTCTAAAGCCTGGAGGTATTTTCTCCTTCAGATTGGTTCTCTTAAATATGTGACTATACAGTAAAGAAACTATGAATTATGTGAATGTCTTTGATAATGGGGGCAGTACCATGCCAATATGAAACCTGTCAAAGTGTACCTTTAAATAATTCTAGAATTTTTCCTTTATACTGTATTATTCAAATTATACATACAAACAATAATATATATATATATATACATACACATATCTGTAGATGTAGGTTAATTTAGATATTTAGATATGCCTTTTAGTCAGATTTATAGCATGTACAATAATAGCTGAATTCCAATGACAGAGAAGAATTTTTTAACTTAATTGAATTTTTTTTTGCTTATTTATTTTCCATCCCATTCACTGCCCCTTTCCAGTCACCCCCTCTACAGTCCTTCTCCCATCCCCACTCCACTTCTCCTGTGAGCTGGTGGAGGACCCCTGTGTATCCCTCAGCCCTGGTACTTCAAGTCTCTGTGAGGCTAGGTTCTCAGAGTAGAATTCTTAGGTATGATTTTCAGTAAAAATTATCAGGTAATGAAGGAGAATGCTAGGGCAGTGAAGCAGGAGTGGATATATCAGTGTGGGGAGCACCCTCATAGAATAGAGAGAGGGGGATGGAATAGGAGGTTTGTAGAGGGGAAACCGGGAAAGGGGATAACATTTGAAATGTAAATAAATAAAATATACAATAAAAAGTAAGTATTATAAATGATACTGGATATACATGAATAAAATAAAATCTGAGTGCCAACATATTCTCTTATAATTTCATTCCAAAAGTTAAGGCAGGAGGATTGCTATGAGTGGAAGACCAGCTCAAGTCTTCAAAGCGAGTTTCAGATCAATCTAAGTTACACTCTGAGTTCTTGTCTTAAAGTAAACAAAACATGCACACACAAAAATACATGCACACACCAAGAAAATAAAATAACAGAAGCATAAAATATTTAAGGGTAATAACTGGATATTTCTTTATGATCATGAAAATCAACTCTAACTTATCTTTATAACATTGGCAAGAATGCAGAGTGATAATAATATTGAATGTTGGTAAATGTTGAAATGGAAATTCTTTACTCCTGATAGTAAATGAACAGAGAGGGAGGGAGGGAGGGAGGGAGGGAGGGAGGGAGGGAGAGAGAGAGAGAGAGAGAGAGAGAGAGAGAGAGAGAGAGAGAGGTCTAGATATGCAATAACTCACTTACATGTGTAGATGCCAGAACAGAGTTTTCAGAACTCCAGAATTATATCTGAAGATTGTGACCAAATGTGCAAAGATTAACTATTTAAATGTTGATAGGTGTTCTGTTTAATTTAGTAAATTAAAAAAATCTCCTCCACAACACAAATATAGATATGTTGTTTAAATTTATTTTTAATTTTATGTGTATAGGTGTCTTGTCTGCATGTATGTATTTACACCATGTGTGTGAAGTGCCTAAAAGAAGGCATGCAGTCCCTTGGAACTGAAGTTACAGACCTCTGTGAACCTCCATGTGGGTGCTTGGACTCAAATATGTAAAAGCAACTGCTCTTAACCACTGAGCCCTCTCTCCAGTCCATTAAAATATATGCATTATAATCTGGTAAGTGAAAAAATATTTAAGATTCTTCGTAATCTCATGCACTCCATTCACACCCCAGGATTATGGAAAATACAGTCATTCCAATTGCCCTAAAGAAGCCTTGCTAATAGGAGCAATTTTAGACAGGGAGAACAGATCAAGGAGGAAGTCAACAGGAGGGTTAAGGTAAGACAAAGTTAGGTACAGGAATGGAAAAAGAAGTGTTTTCAGGAGAATAAGACTGCTGGCATGTTGGTGTCAGAAAGGGTCCCGTAGGTGAGATGTGGGAGGTGAGATGAAAAGGTTTTAATAATGAAAGAGTTTCAAACACTTTGCAGAACACAGCAGGATCTGTAAAATTGTGAACTAAGTATAGCTCACACCCTGCTTTTCATAAGTTTTATGGATCTTCAACAATACAGTCAAGCAGATGAGGCTTTCTGAAGTCAAAGTCTCAAGAAAAGCACTGTCTAGGAGCAGTACCCAAGGCTTGTACATTCTTTTCAGGGCAGCTTGTACTCAACAGCCCCTCAGTCCTGCAAAATCTTCTGAAAAATTGGGGCTAGCCACTTCCCAAACCCTGGGGCTCATTCCTCTACCTTATTGTCGTCACTGCAGGAAACCAGCTGCTGCCTGGCACTAATTCCTCTTAACACACATGTTCTGTAGCTGCCAAGATACTTCACCAGGATATTCATGTTTTCACAGTTCTTTGGTTCTAGGTACTAGCAATGTTCCCTCTGCACATCTAGATTTTTGTTTTGTTTTGTTTTCTAATCATACTGTGTTTCCTTAATGGCATATGTTAGATTGCATGTTATCATTCTCTTAGAAATACTTAAAGGATGTTCAGCTTTATGTGCTGAATCTTGTATTAGACACCAAAGTCTATAAGGCAGCTAAAACGGTAATATAGGATACTGACAAATATGGTAGCAGCAATGCATGCTGGGATTGGTGATGTATGCCTATACCAGCCCTCAGAAGCCTAAGGCAGCAGGATCAGAAACTCAAGGCCAGCTTGCATTATATAGCGAATTTGAGGCCAGTCTGGGCTACAGAGTAATAGCCTGTTTAAATAAATATAAATAAGTAAGTAGACAGACAGATAAGATGGATGACATTTGGTTGCATTTTGGAGCTAAAATAAGAATGGTCTTAGTAAGTTTTTTTGGAAGAAGAAATGATAATAACAAGCATACTTTCTTGAATTGTAAGATGGATGACAGCTACCAGGAGGCATATGCAACATCTAAAACTTTGAACTTGAAATCTAGCATGGAGGAAGAATACTCCTTTTCTTGGATCAATCCTGGAAAGTTTGTAGTAGCAAGCTGTGGACTATATAGTAGGAGCTGAGGCTTCATCCTGCAGCTCACAATGTGGCCTAAGTTAACACTCATCAAGTACTGTAGCCACAGCTGGGGTAACCAAGCTGCCTGTGGCATTTTGGATGTTACTTCTTGACTGCCATTTTGTAATACTGCAGTGATCCAAGGTTAACCTGCTTCTCCATGATCAAGAGATAATAAATTATCTTTTAAGTATAGAACTATAGGTGGAAGATATGTCTCAGTGCTTAAGAGTTCTTTTAGATCCATTCTTGGTGTATCAAGAGTTCCGTTTCCAATGTTGACAAAAATTCCTGTAACTCTAGTTCCAGGGGATCTGACATGCTCTTCTAGTCTCTATGGTTATCCGCACACACATCTACAGATATCGCCACCCCTCACCCCCCCCCACACACACACATAACTAAAATAAGTTAAACAGAACTAATTCATCTAGCTCTAGACAATTCAGATATAGTCTAAATACATGTGCCCTCTTCCTTCATGGGTGCTACATGAACCTAGGATTGCTACCCTGAATTAGGAAGGAAAGAATTAGTATTTGATTATTGCCATACAACTTGTCTTGGCTGTTCCTATTTTCTTTGTCTCAGTCATGATATACTACTGACTTTGAGGGATGATAACCACTTAGAACATTTGCTCAGCTTGGATTGTCACATGTAGATGGTTATCATGCATCCCAACAACTCCTTTTGCCATGTGACACTCACCTCGTTCTGTGACTTGCAGTGTTCCCTGTATCTCCACCCCACTTAATCCATAGGACTACATTTCAACCTCTCCCTGTGTGGTCAGCCCCTGATAAGCCAACCACATAAGCTTATAGTATGCATATTAGAACTTCTGTGTGCCTTTCTTTGGACAGAGTCCTTATCATAGATATAATGCTAATGTGAAGTTGGGTGGAATAAGGAAAGAAGGAGCAGACATGATTCATTATGACCTCAAACAACCTGCCAGAGGCACACAGGGGAGCCTCTGTTGTTTACATATAAAACAAGGCTGTGCTTTATAAGAGACGTGTTCTTCATTGTGTTTAATTAGGAGAGAAATAGGTAAAGGGGTATGAAAAGGAAATTATGTTTTTAACCAAACAACAATAATTATATGGTGCTGAAGCAGCCACATTTTGATGTCAAGGATTTAGTGAATCTAGTGAATTGTGACATGAATCGTTAAAAAAAATCATACATTTCAAGCTTAAACATAAAAAGAGCTTTTTGTATAATAGTAGCCAAAAGAAGTTCTTTTTCTGTGCAAAGAATAGAAAAATTAAACCTTCTCTTTCTTCAGAAGGCTTTTATTTTTACTTAATTGCTTCCCTTACACTTCTTTTTTTTTTTTTTAATAAATGAATATAAAGATAACAAGAACAGAACCAAACTAACTGACTGACTATGAAAACAAATATGGACACCTAGTGGTTGTGACTGAAGGGCACACATGTAAGGGCCTCAAGTTAAGCAAAAAATGTGACAGTGTTACAAAACCCTGGTAAAGAGAAGAATGAATTATGCAGATGTGAAGACAGGGGTTGAGGAGACCATCTTGAAAGGTGTTTACCACAGCTCCTGCTAATGGATTTCACAGCTCCTGACCTAACTAGAGCATTACCCACAACCAGATAGCACCACTGTAAGGCATGTGGCAGATTGACAAACGAAGACCCACAGGCACCACAGAGTGACAACAAAGAAGATCAGAAGTTTAAGACCACACTTTGGATGTCAGTTACCAAAATAGCATCAACAATAATAATAAACAGAATCTGACTCAATGAAAATCATTTCGTGTTTTATCTTTGCACATGTAACCAGCGAATATTGGGAAAAGGTTTCATGAGGAAGGAAGGAGGTGCTTTGTTCTCATGGTGATGACAAATCTTAGCATCACGAGTCAGTCAGAGCAGACACAAGAGTTCTGGACCATTCCTAGGAAGCATAGCATTGCACTCTGCATTGTAAGAGATAACAAAATACATGAACTCTCACCCAGTTTCTGTTTGTGAGAAATAAAGTGGGGGGAGGGAAGGAGGAAAAGAGAGAAAGGGAAAGATAGAGAGACAGAGAGACAGAATGAGAGGGAAAGAGGGAGAGAGAGACGGAGAGAAAGAGAGAGAGATGCTTGGATAGGCAAGTACTCCTATGAGGTTTGCTAACAGCTTGGCAGCATCATCTGCTGGAAACGAAGCTGATAATTAGACTGTACAGTGCTATGTTTTGAAGGAGAAACACTCCCATAGGCTCACGTCATTAGTCTTATGTCCCTGATGATGAGTTTGGGGCAGACTGTGGGACCTTCAGGAGGACAAGCCTAGTTTGCCAAGTGAAGAGGAGACACCTAGAGTGATCACCCCTTACTCCTCTCCTATGTTTTCTCTTCCTTACCTGTGTTGTACAAACAGTTGGCACTACAAGCTCTCTCAAGCACTGGCTTAGCTTCTCCAATCATCGCACCTTCCCCAATAAAACCCTTTGAATATACATGTCTCTCTGTAAGTTGTGTTATTGTATCAAAGACAAAAGGAACTAAAACACAAATGGGTACTGAGACTGGAGTTGTTGATGTAGTCAATTTAGCAAGTACTTCTTAGACTCTAGACCTTAGTTACAGGAGAAGTGTGGGGACTGGGAGATGAGAAATATAGAAGCCCTTGAATGATGGAACTACATTTTACTGGACTGTTCTCCTTGAATTCAGGAAATCATGGTGCTGAGAGAAACACAGACTGCAAAGAATGGATGAGATCTGAGGTGGGAAGAAGGGTCCTATTGGAAGTAGATGGAAGCCATTTGTGTTACCTTGTGGTGCCAACGATGGCATCTTGCCGATATCATGAAAATTTGTAGGAACTGCATGTCAAAGCAATTAACTTATTTATTTGGTAGAATATTGTAATATGCCCTCTACCCTGATTTTTAATTATTGAAGAATTTCACACAATGTGTTTTGTTAGTTTTATCCCCTTTCCTAACTCCTAATTCTCTATAGAACCACCTTCCTTCATTCCTCTACTGTCCAACTTTGTGTCCTCTTAAAAAAATACAATCTAAGACAGTTTGTGCTACACATATCATCTTGGGTACATGGCTACCCAGTGGAGAGTATGGTCAAGATACCAGAGGTCATACTCTTAAAGAAAATAGACTCACTTTCCCCAATAGTCTTTTTTCCCCACAACATCCTCTTAGATAGGTTTGGGACTTTATGATCACCTCCCCCTATTTTGGGACATTGTATGCCCAGGTCTCGTGTCACAAAGGCTGGCACAACCTCTGTGAGCTCCTGTGAGCAGCTACCCTGCTATAGCAAGAAAATACTTTTCCTTGTAGTTATCCACCACCTCTTGCTCTCATGACAGTTCTGTCCCCTATTCCATACTGATCTCGGATCTTTGGTAGGAAGGGTTGTGAAATAGGCATCTAATTTGGAGCTGAGAATTCTGCAGTGTCTTATGACTCTCTCATTGGCCAGTTGGGGGTGGCTATACTAGTCATCAGTCACTGCATATAGAAGCTTCTCTAATGAAGATTCACAGGTGTACTAACTTATGGCTATGGTCAGTCCTAAGAAATCAGCTTAAAACTATGTCCATTTATCAGAATCACAGTGATAGGTTCTCTCCTAGGACCTAGCTACTCTCTAGCCAAGGGTTCTTGGCTCCAATATTGGTCCAAGGTATGGGTTTAATTTCTTGAAACAGGCCCTATTTCCAATTTTACCTCTGTTCATAATGTGTTCACAGCATTATCATTTTCTAATAAAGATTATGTGGGCCTGGTAGCTATGACAACTGATTGCAATGATGGCCTCGTCTGTGGTAATGGGAACAGAGCTTTTGACTCTCTTTAGGAGCAGAAGGGAAAGTCACAGGACTTTCACTTGGGATTTCAGCCTTTATTCTGCCCTGCCCTTATTATTAAGCCAGTTGATAATGATATTGAAAGATGTTCAAGTCTATAGGTTGTTGAATATCACCCAAAGTTTAGACTACATGCAGCTTCCCTGAGATCAGCATCTAACTCTTTGGTTTGGCTAGTTAGACTTTCATGGCAATCTTACATTTGTCTGTTGGGGCCCTATCCAGGGTGACTAGATGTTTGCTCACATTGCTTCAGGAAAAGTTAATACAACTCTGGAGATTTCACAAGAGCATAGCATTCAAGCTGCGGCATGACTGTCACTGGCTCTAATTAGTGATCTCCACAATGAGAGTCCAGAGTAAAATATAGAGCAGAAAGAGATGTGGAAAAAATGGAGTTTGGGGATTCCTGTTTAAAGCTGAACTCAGAGCAAATTTGGACAAAGTCATGGGTAGCAGTTAATGAGTTGATTAGCATATGAAAGAAAATAGGAACCTGGCATTAAGACTATTGGAAAGGTGATTTGAGGGTGAGACTCCCCACACCTCAGTTGAAGGTCCCAGGTTTTAAAAGTGCAAACATGTTTGAAAACTCTTTTCAAAGGAAAAAGTCCTCCAGAGTTCTTTGTATAAAAAAAGTCCTGGGCTGGAGATATGGCTCAGCTGTTAAAGGCTAGGTTCACAATCAAAACGATAAAAAAAGCCACTCAGCCAGGGATTTGGGAAGGATCAGCTGCACCTAAACCATACCTTTAGATCATTGTATCTTCTGGCAAAGTCTTGATATGGGCAGATCAGATGTGAAAATGTAGGGTCCACTTAGGAGGATGCTGTTCAGAGTATATATAAATTCATGTAAGATCTTCTGGAAGTGAAATTACAGACAGTTGTTAGCTCTCACATGGTTTCTGGAATTGAACCAAAGTCCTCAGCAAAATCAACAAAATACTTTTTGTTTTGTTTTGTTTTGTTTTGTTTTGTTTTGTTTTGTTTTGTTTTGTTTTGAAGGACTTTTTCCTTTGAAAAGAGTTTTCAAACATGTTTGCACTTTTAAAACCTGGGACCTTCAACTGAGGTGTGGGGAGTCTCACCCTCAAATCACCTTTCCAATAGTCTTAATGCCAGGTTCCTATTTTCTTTCATATGCTAATCAACTCATTAACTGCTACCCATGACTTTGTCCAAATTTGCTCTGAGTTCAGCTTTAATGTAGGGTCCACTTAGGAGGATGCTGTTCAGAGTATATATAAATTCATGTAAGATCTTCTGGAAGTGAAATTACAGACAGTTGTTAGCTCTCACATGGTTTCTGGAATTGAACCAAAGTCCTCAGCAAAATCAACAAAATACTTTTTGTTTTGTTTTGTTTTGTTTTGTTTTGTTTTTTGAGACAGGGTTTCTCTGTATAGCCCTGGCTGTCCTGGAACTCACTTTGTAGACCAGGCTGGCCTTGAACTCAGAAATCTGCCTGCCTCTGCCTCCCGAGTGCTGGGATTAAAGGCGTGCGCCACCACGCCCGGCTCATCAACAAAATACTTTTAAATATCAGTCATCTTCTCACTACTAAAGTTGAAGGAAATGCACTTTGAATTATGAGCATGTGGATAACAGGAGGAAAACACTCCTGCTTGAAACTAAAGTTTCCTGAAGAGGTTTACCCAAGGTTGATTCTGTAACAGAAAGGAAAGGGCATTTGGAACAAAGCTACATTGGAGACTCACTTCCCTAAGTTACAGTGTAGTTGGTGCCACAGGTGAAAAGAGTATGTTCTGTGTGTTTTAATTATAAAACATGAAGAAAGAGCTAGACATAATGGCTCAGCAGTACTTCTTCTCAATCAGGACAGAAATTGAGACCCTTGGTTACAAATGCCTGCAAATCTAGCTCCAGGGGATCCCATGCCTTCTTAGCCTTCACAAGCACCCACACATTTGCACATCTCTACTCGCAGACAAACCTAGATGCAAGAAGAAACACACACGTGGGGATGGAAAATGAAATCTACTTAAAAACAAGTACAGAATCTTACTACTTTTTGCCAAGTTCTATCATTATCGTATGTGTTTTCTTTCCAGTTGTGGATTTTGAGGAGACTTACAATTAATTTATTATAATGTAATGCATTATAGAGCATTACAACCACACAGCTGAGCATCACTGATGCCTGTACTAAAGTTGCCTGGTTTGGTAGGGGGAAGGCTCACGAATGTATAGTGTGAGAATTGGTAAAGCAGAAAACATGGCCAAGATACTGCAGTGGACACTAGGACAAACATACCCCCAACATCAGGTAGCATCTGGGTTGTGCTCTGTGGCAGATCAGGGAGCTTTAACTTTACCATCTCTTGTCATCTGAAATTCTTGGTACAAGTGGTAAATCATGTTGCTCAATAAGGCCATTATAAATGCTATCTGTGGCCCTATAGTGTGCCTCAGAAGTTCTTGGTTCTATGTAAATGGATTAAATACCTATATGTGATGAGATGTGAACATTTCATTAAATACATGAATAAACTTTGTTTCTAGCAAAAGCAGTTTGCTTAAAGCTCAGAATTAAATAAAACCAAACTAACAAATTAAAAATTTGGTAGAGAAATTCTCAGATGTTACATATGAATGTTGTCAGCTTTCCAATGCTCATATATGGAGAACTTTAAAATATTCTCATTATTCATACATTATATATGATATAAGATCATAAAGAAGAATTTTAGAAAAAATTTAAACTTAAAATGCACCCAAAATATCAAAGTATAGTAAAATAGCCAAAGGGATGCAAGGATGATTAAAAGGTTAGAATTTTAAGTGTTAGAAAGATGGGTTAAATGTAGTCAATGCTCCTGAATGGCAGAGTAACAAGGCAGATATCTTGCTTGGATGGAGGCCCAGAAATTCAGTCACTTGTCTTCTACGTACACACCAAGAGATTCATAGTAGGCTAATAATCACATGGAAGCTGACTACAGAGATGCATAGTAGAGTAAGCATGCAACACATGTCTAAGGTCCCAAAACTGAGCACAAGGTTAGTCTGAGGTCTTGATTCACCCTAATTCTTGCTATCAAACACATCACTAATTCAAGGGATTAAGACAGATAAAAATATATGCTAGAGGCTTCTGCCTCAGACTGATGACTCTCTACAATTGTACAGTTGTTGCAAAGATGCTGTTGGCATCCTAATGGGCCCAAAATGATCAGTTTATCTCAGAGGCAAGGAATTTCTCTGTCCAGTACCTCTTCTCACTGGTAAATATGCAGATATTTGTCATCAGCCTACTCAGGGAGAATCCTATAAAGGAGGAAGCATCATAATGATTTCCAAATTGCCTAGCATTTGAATTTCAAAGCCAATGCAGTTCATAATGTGTGGGTTTAGAAAAGCAGACTTGTTTGGAATGGTAAGTCTTTTTTATTTTTTATTTTCCTGTGCACTGCATTGAAGTTGAGGTATTTGTGTGATATGACCAAAACCTCTTTGCCTTACATGGTGTCCCTGTTTATGGTCAACCATCTTTCAAATCTATGTACATTGTTTCTGCAAAATCAAAATTACCTCTACTTAGTTTAAAAGCTAAAATAGGAAACTTATGGGATTGGGGAAATGACTCAGCTGTGAAGAGCTTGCTGCAAAAGCATGAGGAGGTAAATCAGATCTCCAGTCTCTATGTATAAAATGGGGAGTGGTGGATGTATCTATATAATCTCAATAATGGGGAACTGAAAACAAGAGAATCCCTGGGTTTACTGGCTAGACAATCAAGCCACATTAATAAGTTCCAGTTGGTAGAGAGTGATCAGTAAACATAGCCTGCTTTGATTTTTGGCTTTCAAATATATGAACACTAGTGCATTTATATGTATAGACACATGAGGACATGTGCATGTGCATGTGCATTCACACACAGACACACAAACATACACAAATAAATACACACACACTCCTCACACAGTAACAACAACAATATACAATGTAAATAGGAAATGCATAAGTAAGCCCAAGATTGAATGTCAATTAAGACATTAGAATTGTATTTCATTTCTCTCAACTCAGTATGAAAGCTCATAAACTTTATATAACTGTCTTAAAGATATTTTAAAATATTTTTGACTTTCCAGTTTAATTTTAAATGCCTTAAAATTACTAGTTTCCAGTGAGCAAAGATACCAAATTAGTAAATTAGTTCTTTTCTACATTTAGAATGAACAAATTTAAAAAGCTTACTGTGCATGTATAGGATCTAGAGCTGACAATGGAAGTAGCCTTAAGGCTGTCATTACCAGCATACCAGCTGCTCCAGAGAGGACCCAGTCCTACACTGCCTGATTATCACAGCCAGTGAAGGCCCCTATGAAACTGTCTTTCATGTTTTGAAGAAGTTCTGTTTCATATTACACTCATTAGCCATTGTGCTTTAGCCATTGTGTGGACATACTTTACTATTCCTGATTTACCAACGTTTGTGTTCTTCCTTCCTGCTTTGGCACATTTCCCATTCAAATCACCAATGTGCTCCCACACACCTGCAAGCCATCCATCAAGAACAGTCATTTGGGTTCCTTCAAGAAGTTAAAGGATTTTTTGAGCCATAAAATCTAAAGAAGAAAAATATATGAATGCCTTGTTCAGGTTTTGTTTTTGAGAAAGGCAAAGTAATGGCTACAAATTAATCTGAAATACTCATCAAAATAAAGAAAGAAATGAGAAAGTTGGAGGGGAGGCAGTATAAACAAACTCCCATAATGTGTGTTAGTCAGGACTTAAAACCCAAACTTCTGCCCAAATGAAAATAGCAACAACAACAATTTCACAATTTCACACCAAATAAATTAATGATTTCAGAATTTTAAATCACTGCATTTAACTAAATATCTTGAAAAGTGTTAGTATTAATTATTATTAGTTATTTTTTATTCTCTATAAATGAGCATACTTTTACTGAGGACTCTGTGAAAATGAAGGTCAATAAAGAGCAGTCTTCCTTGCACCCCTCTGTGTCATGACCAACAATTCTCTTCCCATCTGAGGACTTACCCTCTCCAGTAAGTTCAGCCTTTAAAGGTGGTCCACTGTCTGTTGATGGAAACATACTGGTGTTCCCTGAACATCTAATCTTAGGTCAACAGCTTCTATCATTGATCTCAGCCCCATATGCACCAGTCCTTCCATCAGCTGCTTGAGAGTACACAAACTAAGGCAGACCACATGTTCAGGACCTATTGTGAAACAGGACTCACATCCTTTAGGAAACTAGTTTTGGGTGCCTGATATAAATAAGACTCTTAATATCATGGATATGTAGAGTTCTGAGGACAGCCTATACTGCTTCTGCGGCTGCTTAGAGGACAGTCAGTATAGAAAGAAAACTTTTCTCAAGTTGTCTCTGCACTGTTCTGTGCCTCACTTGGTGTTCTAACTGCTGGCCCCGATGACCCATAACAACTTCAAAATCACCCCCCCCCAGGTGCCTGGCAGGGACCCATTGAG
>LR753325.1:2031491-2072811 GCA_902729485.2 Mus minutoides | reverse complement strand
TTTTTTTTTTTTTTTTTTTTTTTTTTTTTTTTTTTTTTTTTTTTTTTTTTTTTTTTTTTTTTTTTTTTTTTTTTTTTTTTTTTTTTTTTTTTTTTTTTTTTTTTTTTTTTTTTTACACAAAGTCCACCTTTTTCACCTGGTTCCATGCCAGGGCTCACAGGTTTCTTGAGTGTCTTGGATCTTCTGAGTCCAGCATTCCAAATCTTTACTGACACAGGTCTTCTTTTCTGTTATAAAGTCCATTTATTTTTATGATAGTTTAACTTGTATTGCATAAGTCCTAAAACAGCTCACTTTTCTAATGTGGCCATAATTGCATGTACTTTGTCTGGACTCTGTGCTTTGACCAATGAAAATTCAAAATGAAACAATGCTATTTCTAATGTATTCTTGCATAAGTTATTGGGGGTTTGTTTTTCTTGGTTGTTTTTTCCTTCTATCATAAGAACATACCCAGCATCTGAAGGTCCAAGTAGAACAGGAGAGATTTAAATAGTCAGCTCCAACCAATGCATGAGACTAGGTCCAGACAATTTCTGCTGTTCCTAGCAGAACTCTATAGGCCTAAAGACTCATGAATAAAGTGGAAAAATGTCGTATTCTATGGTGTTTACAAGACAGCATTATTTCAGCAAGACCAGGCTATGTGTGCACAGAGGCTAATTAGCTTCGATGAAGATAGGGCTTGCATTTAGATCTTCAAAACAAAATCCAGCATGCCTCTTATTTTGTTATGACACCCAACAATTTGGTAAACCTAATCATTGGGGTTATAGAAGAACCACAAATTACTAAAAGCTAGCATATAATTATGCTAATATGCTGGAACAATTTTAATCACCATAGGCAATTGTATGTCATTACCAACAGCCTGTGAAGTATGACAATTAAATATAGATTATTCACCCTCAGGTAACAGGAGAGTGGTTCATGTTGTTTTGTGGACGTGGGCTCCTAAGTAGCAAGCAACTGTGGTTGTGTGTTGGGTCTCTGACTCAGGCCCCCAGATAGCAGTGATGTGGTATATGTTGGTTCTGTGACTATCCAGTTAGCTTTAATCCCGACTTGGCATAGCCTAGAGTCACCTGAGAAGGGAATCTCAATTGAGAGAGTACCCAAGTCATAATAGCCAGTTACCGTTACTGTGTGTTTGCGGTATTTTCTTTAGAGTTAGTTGATGTAGAAGGGCTCTGCCCACTCTGGGAACACCCTTTCCTGGTAATATATAAGAAAGGCAGCCAGACAGGTGAGGAGTCTAGCAGCCATTCCTTTTGGGTTTTCTTCTTCAAATTCTGACCCTGACTTCCTTCCCTGATAGACTGTAAGTAGAAAGAAAGCTTTTCCTCCCCTAAGGTGCTTTTCCTCAGAGTATTTGATTGCCAAAAGAGAGAGAAAAAAACTAGGATGTAACTGATGCCAAAGGAATGGGGTGCTGCTGTAGCAAGGTGACAGTGTGTTCTTTGCCTTTGGAACTATTCTTATGGAGGACTATAGACCTTGGAGCTAGAAAATCCATTCAGTATTCAGAGCTTCATGTGCTTTTCCAGTGAGCAGTTAGAAGATGAAAACACCTACAGAAACACAGACCAGGGAAACGTGGTGTTAGAGGAAAGCAAATGCTCTATTGAGACTTGGGATGAGGGCATTCATGTGACAGTATGGTTAGAATCTGGGTATACTTGTCAACTCAGGGAAAAGAGTCAGCCATGATTGAAAAGAGACCAGAACCACCAAGGTGAATCCTGTGCTCTATAGAAACAGTAGATGCAGATCATGATGGGTCTGAACAAAATCAGCTTTGATGAACAAGATAGGCACTCTTCAGATGAAATCATCCATTGCCTCAATGTGACACTAGGAAGGAACTTCTATAGGTCAGCACACAGAGACTGTGGGCTAAAGGAGTGAAGGCTACATTTCAGGCTGGCAGTCAAATTCTCCATTATTTGAGAGTCACCCCATGGTACTGGTTATGAAGAATGAAGATAAGAATGCTTCAAGACTGGAGGGGTTCTGGGGAACAGCTGAAGCATGTGGCATGGCCAGACTCTTTGCTGAGAGTTTAGGAGAGTCGATTGGTGGAGGTGCCATTGCTAGGTTTATTTTAGATGCCAGAATTCTAAGACACCTGTCAAGGCAGAGGCAAAAGTGGAGCTGGCCTTGGTCTGAGACAGCTGTGAGTGCTATGGTTGGCAGAAGGGAAGTGAAACTGTCTGTCTAAGCCTTTTGAAGCCAAAAGGCTATTCAATGAATGAGGCCCAGATGTTGGACATTGAAATGCAGAATTTGATTTACACTGCTCGTTCTTGGTTTTGATTTCATCTGATTATTTTTATGCCCTGGTTCTTCCCCTTTGGAATAAGAAAGCACAAAATTTGTTTTTAGTTTACAGGAACCCACAGTTAAGGGACTTTGGGGATTTTAAATAAAATCTGGGGCTTTTAAAATGTTTGAATTTTTAAAGACTGGAACTTTCACAAGTTGGACTGTGTTTTCTATTACAATATTAACATGAATACTTGGAGTAGAAAAGGTGGAAGGTTATGGTTTTAAGGCAGTGTGTTTGGAGCAAGTTGACAAGGGGGTAATGTGTTCTAGTTAGTTTTAACTGTTAACATGACATAGTCTACGGCTTTCAGTGAAAAAGAGTCTCAGTGGAAGGGTTGTCCAGGTCACACTGACCTATGGGTATGTCTGTGAGGGATTACCTTGATAATTAACTCATTTAGGGGGTTATTGTGAGCTATAAAAAAACCTAGATAAGTGTTGGTGAGTGATAATTCCTCCATGTTTTCTGTATCAAGTGTGCTGACTGTATTTTGTTTGTTTGTTTATTCACTTTGACACAACCATAAACACATCTGGAAAGAAGGAGTGCTTATCTTCATAAATACTTCCATTGGATTGGCCTGTAGGCCAGCCTGTGATGCATTTTCTTGTCTATGATTTATGTGGGAGGGCCCAGACCACTGTGAGTGATGCCATGTCTGGGCATGTGGCCCTGAGTAGTATAATAAAGCAGGCTGAGTAAGTCATGGAGCCAGTAAACAGTATTCCTCCATGGCTTCTGCTCAGTTCCTGCTTCTAGGTTCTTATTTTGAGTTCTTGCCATGATTTTCTGCTATGAGGGACTCCACACTATAAGATGAAATAAACCCTGTTGTTTCCAATTTGTTTGGGGGTGATGGTGTTTATCACAGCAATAGGAACCCAGCTAGCACACACATCTGGTGGCTCACAACTATCTATAATTCCAGCTTTAGAGGGATCTGATGACTCTGGTCCATGTTTATCAGCACTCGCATGCATATGTACATACACATTTAAAAATGATATTAAAATTAAACCTCCCCTATTTAATGCAGTAGGAAGGGACATCACTAGGCAACACTGAAGCATAATGACAGTACAGCACATGGGCCATTATAGAGAGCTGCACTTTACCCTAGCCCAAGTAAACTTTATTTATTTTTTTTCCAATTTTTTATTAGATATTTTCTTAATTTACATTTCAAATGCTATTTCGAAAGTCCCCTCCCCCCTCCCCCTCCCTGCTCCCCTGCCCACCCACTCCCACTTCTTGGCCCTGGTGTTCCCCTGTATTGGGGCATATAAAGATTGCAGTACCAAGGGGCCTCTCTTCGCAATGATGGCCGACTAGGCCATCTTCTGCTACATATGGAGCTAGAGACATAAGTTCTGGGGGTTCTAGTTAGTTCATATTGTTGATCCTCTTCTAGGGTTGCAGACCCCTTCAGCTCCTGGGGTTCTATCTAGCTTCTCCATTGTGGGCCCTGTTTTCCATCTTATAGATGATTATGAGCATCCACTTCTGTACGAGACAGCTATATCAGGGACCCTTAAGTAGGCACTAGCTGTCCTATGCCATAGTGTCTGAGGTTAATGATTGATTATGGGATGGATCCCCCCCTGGTGGGGTAGTCTCCGTATGGTCCATCCTTTCATCTTAGCTCTAAACTTTGTCTCTGTAACTCCTTTCATGGGTATTTTTGTTTCCTATTCGCAGGAGGAATGAAGTATCCATGCGCTGGTCTTCCTTCTTGATTTTCTTGTGTTTTGCAAATTGTATCTTGGATATTCTAAGTTTCTGGGCTAATATCCACTTATCAGTGAGTGCATATCCAATGACTTCTTTTGTGCTTGGGTTACCTCACTAAGGATTATATCTTCCAGTTACATCTATTTGCCCAAGAATTTCATAAATTCATTTTTTTAGATGTACCACATTTTCTGTATCCATTCCTCTGTTGAGGGACATCTGGGTTCTTTAAACCCACTTTCCATAAAAAGCAATGGAGAAAGTACCTTTCCCAGTCTATAAGGTGTGAGAGTCATTAAAAAAAATCACAATAGTGATCAAATGTTCATGTTTTAGCCAGAATATCATTTTTCCTAACCACTGTACATGTCAGAGACTATGCTGAGTTCTGGAATGAAGCTATGGACAAGACACAAATCTTGGCCAAGTACATTATAGGCCAACTGCATATTAATAGTGTGGATACAGTTTGGGGACCCATGCAGGAAGTACAAACATAAACCCAAATTAAAGGTTACAGTTATATACCCATCCTCTAAAAGTATAACTTTTATGAATGCTCACTGCATTGAATGTTGAATACTTTGCCCTTCATAGTTTGTACACTCCTGATGAAGAAGTATGTCCCCTATAGCTCCCTAAGAGAGCAAGCATGGAAGCACTTTGGGGAACTGCGTCCAATCCTTAGCATTGATTTTTCTTCATAATTGACAAATTAATCATCTAGGAAAAGAACTGTTCTCCCTCATGTTTACAAGGGTAAACAACACAACACTATCATCTCATGGTTAGGCTGTAATTATCAAGTATATCAGCACTATTGTGTCACTTCTAAGGCTTCTTATAGAAGATCCAAGTACAGCCTACATTCTTTAGTCCATTTGTCACAGCCACGTTGATTCAGGCATTTGCATATTTGTCTTTACTTTTGGTACTCTTCTATCTTGACTGTAGATGTTTGTGACTACACTCAAACTTCCCTAATGACGGTACCTTGATTTGATCATGTTAAATCTTCAAAGTATTTGGGTTTGGGCTGGTGTGTATGTGTAGTCTTGTTTTGTTTCATTTAGATGTAAAAGTTAAATACTCCCAGGTTCTGGGAATAAGAACATGGGCATTTGGAGGAGGTGTTATTTTGACTGGAACAGTGTTCAAAGTAGATTGCTAATTAGCTGGGTATAAAAATAATATACACTACAGTCTTTCATATTTTTTAATACTTTCTATTATATTTAGGGTTGCAAAGTCACATGTAGGATGTCTGTGTCATTCAATCTGTACATTGACACATACCTGCTTTCTCTTCCATTAAGGAATCATTAAGAATCTCTCCTTTGCCACTGAAGTTATACAGTGATATGATTTTTAAGACATTGCATTCAGTACTTAATGAGCTCATCATCAACTCTCATCTCTTATGACCTTCATTTGTGAGAAATTGTATTTGCTAAATATTTAATAATATCACTCTAATGATATTTACCTTTTGTCCTTCTACAGCTTTCCTTCAGCAATGTTAATATAGTTTCCTTATGGTGGTTTAATTGGAGGTCTGTTTTCTCATGGGCATCAGGGATCATTTCTGCTATTTTTATTCCATTTAATGGCCCGTGATTTTTTTTTTCTTATTGTGGAATTTGGTTTATATTTTTATATTAATTAAAATATTTTGGCTACTCAGGAGTTTAAATTTTCTGCCTTATCCATTTTTATTTCCTTCTTTATTTTGTTTTATTTTTTATTGTCATCTGCCTAGAACTGCAAAGATTACGCTGAAATATGAGCTGAAAATCATCCTAAAAGTAGTCTCAGATCTTACTAAATTTTCACCTTTCCCTGAGCATAGACAATATCTTCTAATTTCTCAATCATAATCCTTCTAGTAGGTATATCATGGTTGACTTATTAATAAATGAAAAATCAACTTGCCATTTCTAGACATCATCTGTAGAACGTAAGCACAGATATCTTCCTGGGTTTAAAAACTACTAGACAAGGATTCCAAGAACATTTCTCATTTAAGTTTTATGCCACAGAGCTATTGGGTTTAACTCCACACTATCCTCTTCTGGGAAAATTGTTTCAGTATAGACCAGCAGAGATTCAGTCTACTGGAGTGTCTCTCAGATCTTTCCCCAAAGTCAAGGGGGAAAGAGTGCAGCATGACACAGAGGTGTGAGAAGACAGCTGGAGCCACTGAACTAGCTGTGACAACAGGTTTTGTGAGAGAGCCTGGAGGTGTGTACTGTATCTCATACTAGCTTTTCTCTTTTTTAATGAAGTTTGTGACAAACCATTTAATCTGGAGTGTTAAGTGAACACCTAATTATGGTGTTAATGAACTTTGGGCTTCTAGGGACTAGTAAAATTTCTATCTTTCTTTGATCTATCTCAGCAATGTGAGATTCTGAGGTTTTGGAAATCATAAATGAAATGTCTAATATGAGAATCTACCATATGTATGAAATATGCATTAAACTTTGAATATAGGGAAACCTTTCTCAGTCATTGCTGAATAAAGGTTACCAGAAGGTATGAAATACAGGAGCTCATGAAAGGACACCAGGACAGGAAATAATATTAAAATAAATCCAGTAGGTGGGGCAATAAATTAGTAGACACAATGCCCACTTCTCCTACTGGGAACCTAAATTCAGAGCCCCAAACCCATGTCTAGCAGCTACAATTGCCTGTCATTACAATTCCTGAAAGATCTGATGTCCTCTTCTGTCCACTACACTCACTTGCACAAACTCTAACATACACACACACATATGCACATAAAAAATATAATATGCACATAAAATGGAGTATGAAGAATGAGTGAGTAAAGAAAGAGAATTATAAGAACAAGAGGAAAACAAAACACACATATGCACATAACAAATATAATATGCACATAAAATGGAGTATGAAGAATGAGTGAGTAAAGAAAGAGAATTATAAGAACAAGAGGAAAACAAAACCACATAGAAGGAGGAGAATTTACAAGTAAGCACACACCATTCTAGGCACTGATTAGAGTCCCTGTTTACATGAATGCTTAAAAAAATGCAGTATTTCAGTATGTTTAGTTTCATTAACTGAAACACATGTCACATTGGTCGTGTGCTTACTCTGATACTGAACAACTATGATGGGCAAATTGCATGTTCATTACTGTCTCAGCCTATTCATCCACAAAAAAAAAAAAGAGAGAGAGAGAGGGAAAAGCCACAAAATCTCTATGTGTGTTACATGGCTGAAACAAACCATCAGAATGGAATATGAAATGGGAAATCAATGAAGTTAAATGAATTTTATACAACTATCACCATGACTCTCTGACTTTCTGAAAGGAAACAGAAAACTTAAAATTTATTCCAAGTATATTAGCAGATGAGATGGTTGGGCTGTCATTGCTTTGAGGGTGTGTGATGGTTTGTATGTGCTCAGCCCATGGAGTAGCATGATTAGAAGGTGTGGCCCTGTTGGAGTAGGTGTGTCACTGTGGGTGTGGGTTTTAAGACTTCCATTCTTGCTGCCTGGAAATCGTTATTCTGATAGCAGCCTTCAGATAAAGATGTAGAACTCTCAGCTCTGCCTATACTGTGCCTGTCTGGATGCTGCTATGCTCCTGCCTTGAGGATAATAGAATGAACCTCTGATCCTGCAAGCCAGCCTCAAAATGTTGTCCTTTATAAGACTTGCATTGGTCATGGTGTCTGTTCACAGCAGTAAAACACCAACTAAGGCAGGGGGCCATTCCCTGTGAGGACTACCTGATAATAACTCTTTTGCACTCTGAAGATCTAAATCCCATTATTTATACTTTGTATCTGAACAGTAGCTATAGACACCAAATATAAAATTATGACATTAATATAAAAGGAAAGGGAAAATGAGAAAGACAGAAAACCTATTTTCTTTCTTTCATCTCCACTTTCATCACAGAATTGGGGCCTTATAAACTGAAATTTAGAAAAAAAAATGTTTGCAATTAAAGGTCAGTGTTATCCCTTCTTCCCTATCATTTTATTTTACAAATGACTAATGAAGGCAGAAGAAAAGGCATGGAATGTTTTGATTGGGGAAATGAATGTCTATGAGGCTGCCATATCTGAAGCCAGTCTCCTCAGAGCTTACCAGGGAGGCAGCCTCAGCTTCAGGCCAGAGAGCCTTGCTTAACCTGATCCTGGATATGATTCAGTTTTAGCATATAACTATTTTTTTCAGCTCTATATTTCTGAGCCTGATCCTAAATCTGAATAAGAAAGAAGCACTGCCTTCAAGTGTTCAACAGGTAAATAGGTTTCCAACTTTGTCCTTAACTCAGAACAGCACCTTACCTAGACTAATATTTTTTTTCTCTAAATAAATATTTACTCCTTGAGACCAAAAGAAGTATGGAGAGAGGCATGCTTTCTTTACAGCAGGAGTTGTCCTGGCAAGAGTGCTCCCTCTAGGCCTTCTACTCCTTCTGAAGATGGAGAACATACTGAATTTTAAAATCATGAAAGTGGAGACCCTAGTAAGTGGAACCTAGTGCCTGAACATTAAATCTCATTGCTACGGAGTTTGAGTATGACATATGAATATCTTAATTCTGTTGTCTGTAGACATGCTGGAGACCGGAAAACTTCTAACTTTTTTCTTATTGTTTCAGCTTTACTTGGTCAGGTGAATGGAAACAAAACCTATCCTTTGTAATGTACATGATTAACAGCCCTGTCAGATTCAGCTATCATTAAAAAGGAGACACAACATGCTGTCATTTTTTTCCCCATGTACTTCCTAGAAAACATCAGGGATAAAAATAAAGAACAATGAAGCAAACGAGCATAATAAATGGATATCTAGTGCTAGGGAGATGCCTTCATGGCTAACCACTGGTCATGCAAGCATAAGGACAACAGTTCAGACCTCAAGAAAATAAGCATTTAGCTGTTGCATGGGCATAACGACCCACTTGTACTTCCACACCTACAAAGGCAAAGGTGAGACAGAAGATTCTCATAGAAACCTGTGCTGTCCAGATAGGGAGCTCAGGGTTTGCTTGAGAAACCTATTCTGGATGAATAAGATGAAAGAAGAGAGATCTGGGGAGATTCCTGGGACCGACTTCAGGTGTCAACATGCACAGCACACAGCTTTGCATGCAGCAACAAAGGAGTGTTCACATATACCACGTGTCATCATACACAATGAGAATAAAAAGAAATCAAAGCAAGGCAATAGAGCTATAGCCTTGTGGCACTGCTGCATTCTCAATCTGGTGAAAAGCACAGAGACAGCAAGAAGAGAGTGTCACCGATCACTGCAGTAAACCAATGAGGTTCTCTAGTGTTCTCAAGCTCATATTGAAAAACTTAATTCTTTTCAATCTGAGGAAAGGAATGTTTAACCCAACTTGTCTAAATTGCTTATTTCTCTTTAGGGCAACGGGCTTCCAGGCAGCCATGGGCCGTGTACCTCCAAATATACTTCTCTCCATCTCTCTTTAATAGCCTCATCCTTCCTTGCATGACACTACTGAGAGCAAGGATAAGAGAACGTGGGGGGCATGACTCTCATTTGCTTCTTTCAGGGATGAAGTCTCAGACAAGGTCAATGTCTTAATTCCAAGCTCCAGCTCACTCCAGTTCCAGAAAGCATAATTCCCCCGAAGCAGCAGACAGCATTGTTTGGATGCTGGACTGAAGAAATCCAGAGGCACTTGAGGGTGACCTTGATCCACTAGATGCCTTTATTTCTTGTTGATGTCTTTGGAGCATCTCATTATTTGTTGTTTAATACCCCTTCCCAAGGCCAAACAGAGGAAAGGAAGATACCAAAATTGTCCTAGGAAGGAAAAGTAGCCACCCACAACAGGGGTGGCTGGTACTGGAAAAGGCTGATCATTTCTCAGAATTATCTGTGATACTATATTAATAGATTTAGTTATCCAATCTTATTTCAGATAGACTTATTAACATTTTAAAATGCTCTTTTGGGGGACTAAAGAGATAGTGCAGTAATCAGGTATATTCTTCTAGTAGACCAAATTTTAGTTTCCAGCTCTTGTTTTCCATGGCTCTCATTGCCGGTAACTTCAGTTCCAAGTGTTCTGGCACCCTCTTCTGGCTTCCAGGTACACCTGCACACACGTGGCAATTCAAATGCACTTCAGAGAGTGACGTATATAATGTATCAAAAGAAAATATGATATATTTCCGAAGGATATGGGGATTTGAAACTGAATAAAGAGTTCAAGAGGAAAAGAGTTTACCAGGCATTAACTAAGCCATTACAAAATTGTAGGTCAGTACAACTTAGGGTCTATCTCCAAATTGTACCCAGGTTTATCTGGTTTTATCTTGTATTAGATCACTAAATCATAGACAGATGTCCACAGTTTGATTGGAAAATACATTTGTTATTCTTAAAAATATGCTCAAGTTATAGACACAAATGTGGCAATCTTTCTGGATAGATTTTTTTTTTTTTTACAGGTTCCATTATCACGAGGAAAGAGAGAGGGGGAGAAAGAAAAGTTAATTTAAAAAACTGTGTTTGGAAAATACCTGGGTGTTGAAAAATATTTCAGCAGGTAGAAAGGTAGCTGATGCTCTTACAGAGGACCCAGGTTTGATACTGAGAACTTACATAGTAGCTCACAATCAACCATAATTCCAGCTCCAGGAACTCAGATGCCTTCTTCTGACCTCAGAGGGTAACAGGCATGTACCTGGTGCACACATATACATGCAAGCAAAACAGTCATACATATAAAATTAAAGAAATCCACTGAAAAAGAAAAGGAACAGGCTAAATGCCTGCATGTTCTGATTCACATCAGTGTACTTTCTGGAAGCACTTTCCCTCTTTCCTGTCCCATTAAACTATTCTAATTAACTTGATTTCCAGAGGCCCCTTACCAGACCCAGTAGCATAGAACACCTACGTATCTTCCACCTGTTTCAGGCTTGTTAAACATAAATTCAGACACTCTGGACAAAGAGCCCATTGCTTATGTTCATGACTTTTTTCCTCCCTAATCTACTATTCTGAGTGGGTTTCTGTCATAAGGCTTCAGATAGCCCAGCACGTCTTTAACTGGAGGGGTACAAAGACTTTACTACCATCATGAGCAACAGAAACTTTGATCATGCCATTATTGCCTCTACAGAAGTAATATAAACAAAATGCTGTTTACATGTCCCCTCTGAGCTCCCACCTGCTGACAGCTGATGAAATATGCCTTCAGTTTTGCCTCTGGAAGGACTGATCCAAATTGTGACAGATTGCAGATGGTAATAAATGTTGATATCTCACCATAAGGCTCAAAAAATATTTTTCCTACATCAGAGCAATTGTTTCCCTCTTGCACACAGATGACAAGCATGCAGTGTTTGAGAAGGATGCATGGAAAGGCAGCTTAAAGCTGCACAAGAGGTATGCAGACAAGTTCTGGACAGAATAGGAACAGAGCCTGAAGACGGGAATTTTAAAAGACACAGAGCTTCCCTGGGACAAGTGTGCCAGAAAGATAAGAGAATAATATTTGCTTAAACATTTATTTGATTTTAACTTTTCGATGTAGAAAACTATTACTCAAATCTAAACTTATATAGGAATCGATATTTGATTATAAACAGAAGGCTCAGTGACTGTCAGTGGGATGGATACCGAGAGGTCATTACACCCACAGCACACCTCACAACCCCAAAGTGTCATTAGCTTTTCATGTCGCTTCAAACTCCCAATGATGGGTGTTCTGCCCCGAATGTGCATCTTGAGTTATGGTTACTCTTTCCCCCATCACTCAGAATTCTGGCTGACTCAGCAGTCCTGGTCAGCTGTCACACAATGATTCAGATGCTTACAATGATGACAGCATGCCCCTGCAGGGGTCTCATGTGCCCTCTGGATTGCTAGTGGGGGCTTTTATTGGCTTAATAAAGCTTCTGCTGTGATTTCTTACTGTGCATTTTGAGGACAGTGTCAGAGGAGCTGCTGCATCCTGAGACGTGTGCAGAGTCAGCACTCTCTACCCCTTAGCTAAGAGGTTCAGAGTGATGAAGTAAGAAGAGCTCACATAGTAGGGCATGTGAGACCTATGGGTTACCCTGATGCATAAATAGACCTGCAGAAATATCTCTCAAGCATGCAGTTCGGACCTGTCTTAGATTGCACATACCCACTTATCTCCCCTCCCCAGACATTTAACCTGCTAAGATTCTAGAAGGCTGTTTGGTTTTTTGGTTTTGTTTTGTTTTGTTTTTAATTTTGGTGTCTTTCCCCCTTGAACTTCCAAAGCCCCAAACCTCAAAGGTATAAAGTTTTCCAAGATTAACATCTTTACCCGAAAGTCAATTTTCCATGAATGTTACTTCATCTCAAATGACAAGCCAAATGCTCCCTCCACAACCCTGGTTTTAACGTCCCCAGTAAACACACAGACACTAGAATGAAAATGGCTGTATTCCCCCCGGCTCTGTCATTCATTGTGGGGTGATTCTGAGCAACCTGGTGGGTATCTCTGACTTTAGTTTTTTGTTTGTTTGCTTGTTGTTGTTATTGATGTCATCATCGTCATCATTGTCATCTTGTTGTTTTTAACCTTTGAAATGGCGCACACTGCGGGACTAACCTGAACATTGGAGTGGATAAGGACATAAACACTCAGGCCTAGACAGAGCAAGTGCTCAGATGTCATAGCTTCCCTTACTCAGTGACACA
The DNA here is from genome assembly GCA_902729485.2 of Mus minutoides. NCBI lineage: Eukaryota > Metazoa > Chordata > Mammalia > Rodentia > Muridae > Mus > Mus minutoides. Next base: position 2,060,048 of record LR753325.1, on the reverse strand, counting down.
GTTATTAGTTATGAACTCTCTGAATAGACTCTAAGATGAGAACACAGAAAATTGTTACTCTACACATAATTTTTAGAAATCAATTTAGACACAATAACTAGATTGAAAATATACATTGAATTTCCATTCAAGGTCTTCCTACCTGCTCCCCGCCCCCCAAGAGACACATTTAACCACATATGGTCAAGGGTAGCTATAAACATGGCCAAATTCAAAAATCAAAAATTTTAACTTAAAATATTATGAGAATTTAAAATTTCATTCTTGTTGCTTTTTTGTTTTGTTTTGTTTTGTTGTATAATTCAACTACACAGTTGTCAAGTGTAAAATTTGTAGTTGATGGCTTTGTGTGGCCATGTCAGTAGGTCAGACAAGAATCATCATCAACCTAGACTACTGTCCTAAGCATGACAAACCTAACTATTTGTCACCTGCTTGTGAAATTACCAATACTGTGTTATAAAAATCCCTTGTGATGAATTCACTTCTGATTGTAGCTCCTAGGTAAGGGCCCTCACTGGAGAACAGCTACTGATTGTCACAAAAGCAAAGGAGGTAAACTTTATTTGTATCAATTTCAAAGTCAAGTCAAGATGCTTCTCAGGAGAAACTGCACAAGCACGACGGAAAGCCCAAGCTGCCTTGCTGTTGCTTCTGCACTGTGCAGGCGTCGGTTGCATGCAGAGACCACCTACCCCTGCCTCTCTTCTCACGTGAATCTCATCTGTTATGGACCTTGCCTTATTGTGAAAAACAGGTTTTACTTTGGGTATTGTTTCTGCTTTAGTTTTGATAGTTAAAAAGCTATTGCATTGTGGGACTGTAGAGATAGCTCTGTGGTTGAGCGTACTGTCTACCTTTGTCGACGGACTCCAGGTTAGTATTCATTACCCACAGTGGGCATCTCACTACTCCAGTGAATCTGACACCCTCTTCTGTCCACTGGAAGCACTGCATTCACCTATACATTCCCACATTCAGATAACATTTACATATTTCAGAGAAATATTATATATTTAAATATCACAAAAAATAAACTGTATCTTAATCATAGGGGAACTGGTGAAGTCACTTAAATTTTGACCTAAACTGAGGTCTCCATCCCCTCAGTCTTGCTTCCATGGTATTACTAAGGTCCTCAACAGTTTCTATTTTCTTTCCTTTCGCTGGGATTTATTGCTATTCTTTTGTTACTTTTGGTATCACTATTGGCAGGTGTATGTGCATTCAGAGGAGAAAATGTTTAATTCTCCACATGCAAACAAATACAACTGGTTCTTTTTTCAAAGGAAAAAAAAACTGAGAACTGCACCACCCAGTAGAACAATACTCTGTCTTTCTAAGCCTCTCTCCCCCTCCCTCTCCCCTCCCCACACCACCCCTCTGTTCTTCTTTCTGAATCAGTGTAACCCAGATTGCACTCAAACGATCTATGTAGACAAGGGTGACTTGCAACTTCTGATCCTTCTACTTCGAGCTCCCCACACTAGATCACAGGTCCCAGCCACTACCCTGGTTTTACACTATGCTGCAGGTTAAGGCTAGAGCTTTGTGCATGCTAGGTGAACACTCTATTAGTCAGGTTACTTCCCCAGTTTCCACTTTCTTTTTCTTAAATGGCTCTAAATAACAAATACCCTGGTAGAGTACCTCACCAGCATCTTGTTTAATTTTCTCAACCTCAGGAAGGATGAGTATCTTCTTCACTTCCAGATAAAAACTGGGAGGATAGACTTCTGCAGCCCCCTGAGGTTATGACACTAATGTAGGAGGGACTGTACTTTTGGGGTGGGCAATAGAATCCAAGGCTGATGCTTTTTCTTATGGCCTCTGGCATTCTGAGAGACACTGCTGGTCGAGCTCTCTTCCCTTTCATTAGATACTACCATAGAAGCCATTTGTTGGGGTAAAGGCAAGAAAAAACTGAGGATGGGTTTCCATGAAACTCTTTGCCTCAGGACTGCTTCCAGGTTTTAGACCTGTCAAGCGAGTCACTACCAGAGTGGATGTAGCAAGGTTTCTTTTTTTGTTCTTTTCTATTTCTTTTTTTTTTTTTTTTTTTAACATTTCTTGGTCTGGGCTTCATTCCAGGACTATAGTCACAAAATTCAATAATTTATAATCTCACATGAATCAAATACCAGCCACAGTTAAGTATGATTTGTTATATGTGTGGATTTCTGTTTATGGTATCTTTATTGAGACGTTCAGTGGTAAAATGTAATATGTAATCTCTACCTATTTAAAAGCGTCATACTGTTTGATCACAGAAATGATTTGCCTCTTCCTGATATTAGCCCAGAGAATATTTGATACAAAGTTACACACCATGAAGTCCCTGTGGGGCCTTGTGCCTGTCAGACTCTGAAACTTGCAGCAGCGTATAGTGTGTGTAGTTTCTGGGAGTTATAGACACTGTGCTAGTGGCAGGTAAATATCAATTTCATTGTAGAAGGAATTAACTTAATACAACCCCCAATATTTTACTACATAAGAGTTAGAAATCTCAGGGCAAGCTTAACCAAGTATATACTTAGAATCTTCTACAGCCAGGTATAGCAGGCTACATTGCATTTTAGAAGCAAGTTGGTAAATTCGTCTGACAAATGGAGATTCCATACAGATACTTAAAATTATAGCCAAGTTATCTTCATATGCAAGAATTTATCAAGGCCTAGGAAATAGGGAGGTTGTGGTATTACATTATTCATGAGAAGGTCTGCTAGAGCAGAACCCCACCTCCTACCCCCCCCCCCATATCCCCTTCCCATGCTAGCTTTCACAAGGCTCAAATAGCACAAATTGTGACTAGGGTGTGAAATCCTTACCCCTCATTAGCCGACCCTAGGCAGAGCTGTTTTATCTTTACTGTAAATATTACCTGGTTCCTGTACGTTCCTTTGAAGTCATTCCTTTGTTTTGTGTCAGGTAACTTCAATGTACTTTACCTACTGTGACATCCTACCTCTTTGTTTTATGTATTATATAAGACTGGTGTTCACTTTGTGAAAATACACTCAGATTCTGCACACCCTCTCTTGTAGTCTCTGTTTGTCACCCACTTTCGCTGAGTTCTTGCCCACTTGCCTCCAGAGACCTGATCCACGCAGACAGGGGACTAAAATGGTCTGCGGCAAAACCTGTCTCCTCTCTTACATCTCCACATTCTTTCCTCCTCTCCTATCCTCATGCCTTTCTGTGGCTCCTGAGTGGATGGTGAAGTTGAGTCAGAAGCCTTCTCATCCCCAGTTGGCACTGATCTTTAAAACAGCTAAAGGTTTCCCAGTTTTCTACAGAATGGGGTGACATGACTGAGAGGGGTAGCACACACTGGACATGCACATCTGTAATGGATCTTGGTCCTAAGATTTCAGTTTGGAAGCTCATTTGAATGGTGCTGTCCCTCTCTTCTTATTTCATTCATTTCTTGCCTTCTTTCTCCTTCTGTTTGGTCTTTGATCACGTGTACACATGGGATACAGATCATGTCCCTCAAATTCAATCTCTTACATCAGAGATGAAAGCTACTCTAAAGTGAGTAGTGGTTGCTCACTTAAGATAAACTCAGGCTAGTATGATAATGAGTGCCGCTTTCACATAATAACCTTATAAGCTGGCAACTGGAAGTCAATGCTCACAATAGAACTGTAAGTTATAGCCGGGTGTGGTGGTGCATGCTTTTAATCCCGGCACTTGGGAGGCAGAGGCAGGCGGATTTCTGAGTTCGAGGCCAGCCTGGTCTACAAAGTGAGTTCCAGGACAGCCAGGGCTCTACAGAGAAACTCTGTCTTAAAAAATAAAAAAAACAAAACAAAACAAAAAAAATCCTGTAAGTTATTCTGAAAATTCACTACTGTAAAATACTAGCTTCCTACTGGCTAAATGATCATGCATGTTCACAAGAAGAGGTAGTCTGGAAACTGTAGGAAGGGACTCAAAACCCTTCCACGTTTGGCCCCCTCCCTTTTACACTAAAACCATGCCCTCATCTAGGAAGATGAAGAATCAATGAGGCCAGAATCTGTGTTAAATCAAAACAAAAGTCATGCTGGGTCTTTGTACTGCCAAGTAAAGGGCTTTGCTGAGCACTGGTCGGCAACAAAGGGGGCTGATTATTGCTACATGAAGATGCCTGTCAAGTTTTATTTTGCGCAACAGTGACTTCCTGAGTATCACATCAGAATGCTGTCTGACGTCCTGCCTGAATCTCAGAGAGCTGTGATCAACTTCGGATACCCATCTTGAGTAGATCAAGTCCTGTTCCTAACATGAGAACTGACAAATCTTTATTAACACAGGAACTGAAAGTCCCACCAGAAACATGAATATTTTCTTTGATAGGGAATAACTTCTCACTAGAAAAATCAGGAACTACTTTACAGTATACAGGAATACTTGACACAGAAAGTGCACATAAAGTTTGGGAGGCAAATAAGACAACACCCTTTTAAGATAACGTTATTGAAACATGGTGAGGTGGTGAGGCTGAAGGACTATAAGTACAAGGGTTTAGATGCACTGTTTCATACAGGAGATAAGTAAGTGGAGAAATTTTTAAGAAGGAAAAGTAATTGATGTAAATATTGGATAGGATATTAACTGGAAGGAAAAGGATATTATAGGTCTTAGGTGATAACAGATACTCATTGATGAAACTTGATAATACAGAGGCAAGTAACCAGAGTTGGGCTTGAAACAGTAAATTTGATAAACAATCTGTAGACTAAATATTAAGGAAAAAATTTTCAGCAAGGTGGAGAACTTTGTAACAATACTATAACCATAGGGAATGAGGAACTAAGCAGATAGGATATTTTCCACGGAATTTGAAGAACTTACTGAATGCTTATGAAAAATAACTAATTTTAAGTAGAGATTCTCCTTTGCCCTTGGGAAGGAAGGCAAAAGGTAGTTTTCAGACAAACTGATTCTTGAGTGAGATAACAAAATGTCTAATTATGCAGCCACAGATAGTTTCAATGACCTTTGACAAGGAGATGCCCTCTCTTAACTTCATTTTTCTCATCTATAAAAAGATATCATCCCTATTGCATAATGGTTATTTGAGATCAAAATGTTAATTAAGACACATCACATAGGAGTTTCAAAACTGGGAAAGAGTAATCACACAATAATCTATTCTGGAAATTATTATAATTACTAGAAAAATAAGAAAAAATGCATAAATGGGTATGGTTTCAATACACAGGATTAAAATACTATGTAAAATTTGAAGAATGGCCTGACAAATTAATGTTATTGATGAGATGGTTCATGGGCTAGGGATACTTGCTATTCATACAGAGGACCAGACTTTGAATGCCAGCAGCCACCAATTGTTGGCTTACAATTGCCTGTAACACTAGCTCTAGGGATCTGACACTTCTGGCCCGTGAACATCTATACTCATGCACGCGCACATACACACATGAATCCATACACATATTTGTGTGTACGCACACACACACACACACACACACACACACACACACACACACACTTAAAATGTTTAAAGGGTAGCCCTGAAAAACCACAATGAACTAGTGACAGCAGCTATGGCTGATTGCTCAGAAATCAAAAAGAAAAACGAGAAGCTCACGCTGTACACTTGACATTTTTTTCATTGTTCTTTCTCCTGTTAGTGGGTTGCTCTCTTTATGAAGCTTTTACTTATATTTTCTGTGTATTTTGTCTGCACACATCAATTCTATACCTATCTATAGTTTTACAGAGCCAGTGATCAGTGCAACCCTGCTGACTTGACCTTCATACATGGACTTGACGCCTCTTGAAGGGAGGACCCAGTTGCCTCAACATATACAGGATAGTGAGCATCTTTCTAAGTATCAAGGCTAATTTAGGTAAATAGTCATTCCAGGTAGTATCAAGGGTTACTCTTTCAAAGACGGGCAGTTATAAGGAAGAAAAAGCATGTCTATTTTAGCAGAAATAAGTAATTCAGTACAAGAAAGGCTTTTAGTGTTTGAAGCTCTTTAGACACAAGGAAATAGTAATTTCTTTTTTTTTTAACAATTTTTATTAGATATTTTCTTCATTTACATTTCAAATACTATCCCAAAAGTCTCCTATATACTTCCCCAACCCTGCTCCCCAACCCACCTACTCCTGCTTCCTGGCCCTGGCATTCTCCTGTACTGGGGCATATAATCTTTGCAAGACCAAGGGCCTCTCCTCCCAATATTGGCCAACTAGGCCATCTTCTGCTACATATGCAGCTAGAGACACGAGCTCTGGAGGTACTGGTTAGTTCATATTGTTGTTCCTCCTATAGGGTTGCAGACCCCTTCAGCTCCTTGGGTACTTTCTCTAGCTCCTCCACTGGGGGCCCTGTGTTCCATCCTATAGATGACTGTGAGCAAGCACTTCTGTATTTGCCAGGCACTGGCATAGCCTCATACAAGACAGATATATCTGGGTCATGTCAGCAAAATCTTGCTGGCATATGCAATAGTGTCTGCTTTTTGTGGCTGTTTATGGGATGGATCCCCAGGTGAGGCAGTCTCTGGATGGTCCTTCCTTCCATCTAAGCTCCAAACTTTGTCTCTGTAACTCCTTTCATGGGTATTTTGTCCCCCATTCTAAGTGTCCACAATTTGGTCTTCCTTCTTCTTGATTTTAATGTCCACAGGAAGGGGAAAACTTAGGTACAACAGAGCCTAGACCATCCACCTAGCCTGTCTGGCCATGTGGTTAAGATATAGAACTACACATTCATGGGAAATCATGAGGCTTGGGAAAAAATCATCACCACCAACATTACCATCACCATTACCACTGCTACCACCACTACCACCACCACCACCACCACTACAACAACAACAACAACAACAACAACAACAACAACAACAACAACAACAACAACAACAACTGTGCTTTCATCTTTTTATCTTTTGATCATTCATCTTCTTGTTTTGGGGAGAGGAATATCTCTGGCTGGAGTAGGAGTGACTTAGAGTCTGCCATTTTGTCTCTGTCCTCCCCAAAATAAGTAACTTCACTAATTACTTGTGCTGTGGCTGTGTCAGAATACCTAACAAGAAGATATTTAAGAAAGGAGGGATTTAGTTCAGCTCACAATTCAAAGGCACAGTTCATCACAGCAAGGCAATTCTGGCAGAAGGATCTGGATAATAAGAAATATCTCCTATTTATTCAGTCCAGGGCACAGTCCATCAAATGGTACCACCCATATTTGGGGTAGGCCTTCCTACTGCAGTTAATGTGATCAAGGAAATTCCTTGCAGACAAACAATATAAACCACCAAGATAATAAAGAGATTCTTTGAGAAGAATTTGATACCCTGACAGAGACTGAAGGTTCATGTGGAAATATCCTTGATCTAAACTTTAGGGGACCCAGATGCAATGTTAGCACCAGATAAAGAGCTTTGCAGAGAAAAAAGACATTGAATTAATCCCAGCTCCAGACCAAATTGGATACATGAAGAGGAATTAAATCTATATATTTCATTATTGTGATTTTTTTTCATTTTACACAAAATAATTTGGTGACTTGGTCACAAAAGCTATCATCCTACAGTGTCAGGCACTATAGTAAGCCTCTAAGTCAGGCAAAAAGACTCAAAATAAAACATAAAAACATCTTAGAATAGGGAACAAAGCACCTATGGAAGGAGTTACAGAGACAAAGTTTGGAGCTAAAATGAAAGGATAGACCATCCAGAGACTACCCCACCCGGGGATCCATCCCATAATCAGCCACCAAACCCTGACAGTATTGCATACACCAGCAAGATTTTCCTGAAAGGACCCTGATATAGCTATCTCGAGTGAGGGTATTCCAGTGCCTGACAAATACAGAAGTGGATGCTCACAGTCATCTATAGGATGGAACACAGGGCCCCCAGTGGAGGAGCTAGAGAAAGTACCCAAGGAGCTGAAGGGGTCTGCAACCCTATAGGTGGAAGAACAATATGAACTAACGAGTAACCCCAGAGCTCGTGTCTCTAGCTGCATATGTAGCAGAAGATGGCCTAGTTGGCCATCATTGGGAAGAGAGGCCCCTTCATCTTGCAAACTTTAAATGCTCCAGTACAGGGGAACACCAGGGCCAAGAAGTGGGAGTGGTAGGGGAGCAGGGCTGGGGGAGGGCACAGGGAACTTTTGGGATAGCATTTGAAATGTAAATAAAGAAAATATCTAATAAAAAAGAAAGCTTCAAAAAAACCATAAAAACAGCTCAAAATCTTGTGGCTTCAGTCTGATTGTATGTTAACATATTAGGACAATATGGACCTGAAAAAACATGTTAGAAAAATCATACCTCCTCATTTTAATATTTTCTTACTGGTCTATATGCTCAAAGGGTACTGATGAAATCTTTGAACTGTTTTTATTCTCCCCTCTAAAGTCTACTTTAAAACTGACGAGAATATCATGAATAAAATCATCTAACCATATCATTTTGAGTATGTGACCCATTTAAAATAAGAAAGTTGTGCATCAGAAAAATCTGGAAATACAGTGTATTGATGTGTTGTGTGCAGCCTCTTTCAGTTCTGACAGTAGCCAGATACTCTGTAATGCATGCTGGAGAAGCAAAGTAGTTGACAGCCACATGCCAACACGGATGAGGGAAATCTCATAAGGTCCCACCACTATATGAAGAGCTATCTGCAATTTAATGGTGTGTGTGTGTGTGTGTGTGTGTGTGTGTGTGTGTGTGTGTGTGTGTGTGTGTGTGTGTGTGTGTGTGTGTGTGTGTGTGTGTGTGTGTGTGTGTGTGTGTGTGTGTGTGTGTGTGTGTGTGTGTGTGTGTGTGTGTGAATGATTCAGTATTTAGAGTAGATGTGTTGAATTTGAGAGTGTATTCCACATAGGAGAAGTTGGAGAAGAGGTGGGGTGGAACAATATGAATATAAAATGAGACAATAAAAATACAATTTAAAATTCTCAAAAATACAAAAAAAATGAAAATCACATGTCTCTTATGAAACCTGAAGTTCATCAAGAAGACTCAAGTAATGCAGCTGCTTGGAAAGAAACATTTGCTGGCATATTTGGAAGGTGCGGAAGCAAGAATGAAAGACAACCTCTCTCTGATATTGATGAACAGAAAATACTTCTGCAGATAGGAGCAACCTATGAACACCCACTGCCAGCTCTCCACAGAAAGGAAAGAGTTAAAATGGATGGGAACAACTTAATGCTGAGCCCACAGAGGAGTCTATTTTTGTTAATTTATTTATTTATTTATTTATTTATTTATTTATTTATTCACTTTACATCCAGATCACAGCCTGCTACACTCCTCTTCTCCCCTTCCCCTCCCCCTCCCCTTCTCTGGATTAAGAAAATGTAGTATGTCTACACAAACTATTTAACTATATTCAGCTATTAAAACAAAAGACATTATGAAATTGGCAGGCAAATGGTCTCAGCTAGAAAATATCCCGAATGAGGTAACCCTGATCCAGAAAGACACACATGGTATATACACCCTTATAAATGGACATTTTCCATAAAGCATAGAATGACCATGCTACAATGCATAGACCCAAAGCAACTAAGTATTAAGGAGGGCTCAAGGGAGGATGTGTGACTCTCATTCAGGGAGTGAGGAATGGAACAGAGATGGAGATCAGAGGTGAACAGAGTGGGTGCAGGAGAGGGATGGTAGTGAGAACACAGAGGAATTTTAACAATGTCTGTCAGTTTTGAAAAAAATGCCCACTTCCTCTGCCCAGGTACACACTGTTTTTCAAAAACCCTGTGTCCATTTCATATTATTTTCTAATATTTTTCCTATTATGTATGTCTCTCTCCCTCTGGGCTCATGGTTCACACAAAAATTATCTACCAATACCATTAAATCTAAGCCACACATCCCGAGACAATAAAGCCATAATTCTTGGAAGACCCAGTTAGCTATTTTTAAATCTGCCCAGATAACAAGTGTGTGAGCCAGGTGCTTAGGCCAATATTTCACCAGCAAGAGAGTCCTGACTAATCTTCAAGTTAGCCCAGATGAAAATAGATAAGAGCAAAAGACTTATCGCCTCTTTTCAGCTATGCCTTCAGAATACGTCACTCACCTACGAATTTCAGGGAGTGGAAAACAAGGCACTCTGGGAAGGATTCAGCTACTAATGAAGTTTCTGTGATTGATATGAATAGAGGGTTACTGAATGACCATATCTATAATAGCCAATATCTACTATATAGAGACCCCAAGATAGTCCTGGGATTCTGGGGAGACCCCCTACTTAGTGTGGTAGAGATTGAATTCCCTATAGTAGGTAAAAGGAGAGGGAGGGGCATAGAGTGGGGTTTTAATGTACAGAAACAAAAATTAATGCTATGTGGTAAAAATAAGCATTGGTATTAGAGACAAAGGGCACACTTAGCACTAGACCAGCCACCTCTTGCCAATGCCTTCCCTCCAGTTATTGACAACTGAGATACTACTTGATTCTTTAGGAATCATCCAGTATCAATGAGGACAGACAGCACTTAGCTGTTCTTGCCATCACACTGTGGCCTGATCAAGAGCTGCAGTGCTCAGCTCCATCTCAGGGTGACTTTAGAAGGTGAGAGGAGGTTTTCAGCCACTTCAATAGGCTCTATGTGCTACTGACATAACTAGCATATGAGGGAAGATCTTTTAGTTCAGATGTCTGCTTATATTAAAGAAAGTAGCTGAAAGTATTCCTCCTATCATGTGAGATGGCATGAAAATTGATTATAACACAAAGGCCATCTTTAAACAAAGGTCAATTATTGGGTAGGAAATTGCTTGTTATGTGAACACGAGGACATGAATTTGATCACCAGAGTTTATATAAAAACTGCCATGTACTAAGAATTTTGGTTTCTTTAAAAATGAAAGAAAGGTATTCGTCAGTTGAGAATTCTTTGTTTAACTCTGTGCCCCACTTTTTAATGGGGATATTTGATTTTCTGGTGTCCACCTTCTTGAGTTCTTTATATATATTGGATATCAGCCCCCTATCTGATTTAGGATTGGTAAAGATCCCTTCCCAATCTGTTGATGGCCCTTTTGTCTTGTTGACAGTATCTTTGGTCTTACAGAAGCTTTGCAACTTTATGAGGTCCCATTTGTCAATTCTTGATCTTACAGCACAAGCCTTTGCTGTTTTGTTCAGGAATTTTCCCCCAGTGCCCATATCTTCGAGGCTTTTCCCCACTTTCTCCTCTATAAGTTTCAGTGTCTCTGGTTTTATGTGGAGGTCCTTAAACCACTTAGACTTGACCTTAGTACAAGGAGATAAGAATGGATTAATTCCCAGTCTTCTACATGATAGCTGCCAGTTGTGCCAGCACCATTTGTTGAAAAGGCTGTTTTTCCCACTGGATAGTTTTAGCTCCCTTGTCAAAGATCAGGTGAGCATAGGTGTGTGGATTCCTTTCTGGGTCTTCGATCCTATTCCATTGATCTACCTGTCTGTTGCTGTACCAGTACCATGCAGTTTTTGTTACGATTGCTCTGTAGTACAGCTTGAGGTCAGGCATGGTGATTCCACCAGAGATTCTTTTATTGTTGAGAAGAGTTTTTGCTAATCTAGGTTTTTTGTTATTCCAGATGAACTTGCTAATTGTCTTTTCTAGATCCTTGAAGAATTGAGTTGGAATTTTGATAGGGATTGCATTGAATCTGTAGATAGCTTTTGACACGATAGCCATTTTTACTATATTGATTCTGCCAATCCATGAGCATGGGAGATCCTTCCATCTTCTGAGATCTTCCTCAATTTCTTTCTTCAGAGACTTGAAGTTCTTGTCATACAAATCTTTCACTTCCTTCGTAAGAGTCACACCAAGATATTTTATATTGTTAGTGACTATTGTGAAGGGTAATGTTTCCCTGATCTCTTTCTCAGCCAGTTTATCCTTTGTATAGAGAAAGGCCATCGATTTGTTTGAGTTAATTCTATATCCAGCTACTGCTCTGAAGCTGTTTATCAGGTTTAGGAGTTCTCTGGTGGAGTTTTTGGGGATATTAGCCCAGAAACCTAGACTACCCAAGATACAATTTACTAAACACATGAAACTCAAGAAGAAGGAAGATCAAAATGTGGACACGTCACCCCTTCCTAGAATTAAGAGCAAAGCACACATTGAAGGAGTTACAGAGATCATGTGTGAAGCTGAATCCAAAAGATGGACCCAATGCCTGAGGGTGCCAGGGATCCATCCCACAATCAGCCACCAAACATAGACACTATAGCATATGCCAGCAAGATAGTGCTGAAAGGGCCCGGATATAGCTTTCTCGTGGGAGACTATACCAGTGCCTGGCAAACATGGAGGTGGATGCTCACAGTCAGCTATTAGATGGAACACAGGGTTCCCAAGGAAGGAGCTAGAGAAAGTACCCAAGGAGCTGAAGGGGTCTTCAACCCTATAGGTGGAAGAATAACATGAATTAACTAGTACCCCCTGAGCTCATGTCTCTAGCTGCATATATAGAAGAGGATGGCCGAGTTGGCCATCATTGGGAAGAGAGGCCCCTTGGTCATGTAGACTTTATATGCCCCAGTACAGGGGAACGCCAGGGCCAAGATGTGGGAGTGGGTGTGTAGGGGAGCAGGGCCGGGAGGGGGGAGGGTATAGGGAACTTGCTGGATAACACTTGAAATGTAAATGAAGAAAATATCTAATAAAAGTTGGAAAAAAATGAAAGAAAGGAAAGGAGGGAGGGAGGGGAGAAAGGATGAGAGGGAGAGAGAGAGAAAGGGCTTTAATTTTAATTCTGGGAATAGGATATAGGGCTGCTTCAGATTGTATATAGCAGCTGACTGTGATTTGCCTCATGCTCTAGCAGGGTCATTTTTTCCAGCTGGAGATAGTTTCTGTTATTGTGTGATGTTTGGAATTCTGGAGAGTTTTCTAAAGGTTTAAACCCAAGAGAGGTGGTGGGTTTTTGGTTGTTGGTTGGTTGGTTGATGGTTGTTGGTTGGTTGGTTGGTTGATGGTTGTTGGTTGCTGTTAGTTGCTCTGAACGATACTTTAATTAAGTATTTATGAGCAAGAAGAAACAGGAGGAAATTAGATTATCCTGACTGTGATGATCAAACTTACCCCAAGGAACCTGAGGCCCCTAATCAGCAGGAAGTAATCTACAGACAATGTCACCCTTTTTCTTTCTATAATTTTTTTCTCCTATCTAGTGTTAGGAGGTTGAAAGGATGGAAAAGGGTGGAGAAGGATGAAAGAAATAAGAACCCACAAGTAGCCAAAGATCGGCTACACTGACAAGCATGGGGCTATATATCTATCTGTAAACCCAATACTGGAAGGTTAAAGGTAGAAAATCCACAAGGATTGTTGGCCAGCCACAATAGCCTCTTTGATGAGCTCTAGGCCACTAGAGACTTTTTTGAGAAAAAGGTGAGTGGGTTCTAGGAAATAATCTCCATGCTTGCATTCTGTCCTTTCCCACAAAAAAAAAAAAAAAAAGAAAAGAAAAGAATAAGAAATAAACATCTGAATGGTGCTTACAGCAAACTTGTTTTGAAGCTTCTACAGTTCATATTTTATGTCTTACTTTTGCCTCTCTCCATTTGAATGTGTGAGCCTTAGAGTCAGTAGAGATCGAGGCTACATGGGGAAATATATAAGTGTATATGCCTCATTCATTTATAATTGAAGTCTTTGGAAATTCACCAATAGAAAATGAGAACTGTGTGGGAAAACAGACATCTCTAAACTTCTTGTAAAAGAAAATATTGTGGGTAAGAACTTTGCCTTAAGTTTTCTGTACAGATGGCCAGGAGATAGTAATTAAGGAGATGTTCTAAGTATGTGAACAGGCCAGAAGAGAATCCTTCAAAAACAGTTGCCAGATCAGATCAGTATAGATGCCTTCTGCATGAACTGACACCAGGATGGGCAGCTGAAAACCCAAGAAACCCAAGGATATCACTGGCCATTTCTTGACAGCTGCAAGAAGCAACAGAAAGGCCCACTGAATTATCTAAGCCAGCACTGGCTCTTTGAAAGTCTAGATATAAATGTTTAATGCTGGTGTCAGATTTGAAGATCATTTCTAAGATTTAAGTGGCAACCTAACTCTTTTCCTATTTTTAAAACATTAAATGAAAGGAGAGGAATAGAAACTGTACTGAAAACATAAGCTATGCCCAAGGCACAGTCTGCACCCACTTGCAGAATGGCATGAATTCCTCAGCAAACAAAGTACAAATGTTCACCCTGGATGCCCGGAATTATAATTTAAGATCAGAGATAGTGTAAGTCTATCATATCATATGTACATGGATACAAATATCACATGTAGATGGAGACACATGGACACACATACACCACAGACACATAGAAACACATATACACAACACACACATATATATCACATACACATATACACACATATAAACACACAGAGACAAATACCATACATACACATAAATACACAAACAACATACACAAAGACACACAGACACACACACCCCATAGATATGCACACAGAATTCTCTCCCTCCCCCTCCCCTCCCCTTCCCCACCTTCCCTCTCCCCTTCCCTCTCACCCTCCTCCTCCCCTTCCCTCTCTCCCCCTGTGTAGTTTGTCAGGTAAGCAATTTTATTTAAGAACTTAGAAAAAAGATGTCTTTTCACATTTGTCAAAGAAGTAAAACTGTCCCTTTGAATTTTTTTGTTTCTTTCTGGATACTTGGGACAACCTCATGATTTCCTACATGGGTGGCTAACATTACCTACAATATATATTTGGCTCTCAGAGAAGATCAGACTGAAGTACTTACGTTATCAACTGATAAAAATATTTTACATTTTCACTGAAAAGACAGTTTGTATTTTCTATTAAGATTGCTTTATGGCAAGGGTGTTTCAGATTTAATAGCTGGTGTTATAGAAGAGGTTGTATAATTTTAGTAGAAGGAAAGGAATGGAAACAAATGAAGTGCTTTTCCTTGCCATATTCTTTCTGAAACTGACATTCAAAGGCATACTGTCAAGTTGTCATTACTGCCATCCATGCATCCTGGAGTGTCTTATTTTCTGTTTGACTGACATGGGCCCTTTCAATATCCACTCCCTATGCTGGCACACTGGAAGGCCATGTCTTCCTGAGCCTTCTGATGTTGATGCTGTCCCCAGCATCCTGACACCATGGTGAATGGGATAGTTCACTTTGACACCAGTGGGCAAGCAGACAGAAAAGAGATGGAACAAGTACAACCCTACAAAACTGGAAAAGGTAAAGGGAAATGTGTTAATGATGTGGTGATATCTGAACTTTTGTGTATGCCATGTCAGGATTCCTTTCTAACATAGTTTGACACTGGTGATATGAAAACAAGATTCCAAAAGTCAAAAACTAGAGATGTAGAGGGCCTTGGGTGCTCATCAACATCAGCCATGACTTGGAACTCACAGGAATGGATACAGGACAATGGGTACAGTAGAGGACTGCACCATGACCCAACATGAACATGACATCTGAAAGTTAAAGGCAAAACATAAAAGATGCCATTGATTTAGGTAAATTTAGGTCTATCACTTGAATATTGGGAAGTTCACCTGTGGAAGGCCTAGATTTTGCCAATTTGTTTCACAATGGAGAACTAGAACGCAAAGCTAAGGAGAGAGAGAGAGAGAGAGAGAGAGAGAGAGAGAGAGAGAGAGAGAGAGAGAGAGAGATTCCAAAGGTAGAAAGGTAGGCAGGAAGGCAGACAGACAGATGGACAGACAGACTGACAGACAATCATCAACCATGTAAAGCTGGAAAAGGCCACGGTGTCACTTGTGAGTGGGCTCACACTTATAGAATGTAGTCTTACACAGGGCCCCTGCAGACACTCTGACAATGTTCAGTCAAAAACAATTCACATTTCATTCTACACTTTGATGATATGTGGGGGCCATGTCTCAAGGGAACTCATGGCCATGAAGGGCAATACAAGAGTCTGTCCCCACAGTAGCATTTATTATGTTGGAGGGAGAATGAGACTTGTGAGAAATCAGGTGGGAACACACACAACACTATAAGGTGGATCAGAGGAGCCAGCTGACTTTGAATGCATCAGATAACCTACTGAAACCTTATAAACAAAAAGGTGGGGATTTTAAGAGAGATTGGGTCATAAAATATGTAGGATTATATCACCTCATTATATCTGTGTCCCAAAATAGCGACTCGTGGTTAGAGGAACACAGTCAAGTGTGCAAGGACCTGCATTAGAAGGCTGTATGATGAAGTGCAAGAAGAGAGTGCAACTGAGAAATAGAATAGATTAAACAAGCAGGAGGGAGAGTGCAATGATGGCCCCACGATGTGCTGCAAGCGATGGTGATGATTAATACCCCTGTAATCTGAGGTTAGTACGAATAAGCACAACGCAAGCCTTCCTCTCATGCTGGGTCATGGGTCTTTCCCCAGGCATGGCCTGCAGTGGCAGGGCACAGAATTTTACTCACCTTTCTGTGCCTCCAATACTTTTCTCCCTGAGGTGGATGTCTCCAAGTCACCCTTTAAGATGAAAGCCATGGAACTGTCATTTATGAAAATGTTGTCGATTTTTCTTCTAAGAATGGAAAGCAGCATATCCCTCAAACTTTGCCCAGCTGCCATCTGCCCCTCCTACACAGTGACTGCTCTCAAACCATGGATTAAGGATGATTTAATGTGTCTTTCTTATCTTTCTTGACATCTGATGATCTGAATCTTTCAGATAATTTATACAGAAAGTACTGGGCTTGTGTGAATGCGGGTACATCTCTCATCACTGCTCTATCTCTCCCCTCTCAGGACTTAATACACTTAAATCCTGAAGAAGCCGTATGTGGAATAAACAAAACTGAGGTTCAAGCCTTCCTTTACTACCAACTCCTTGGATTTGAGTCTTTCTTTTAGAAATTATCTATAAGTTTTCCCCTTTGCCTGGCATTCTGAAACCATTTGTTCTTAAGTAAATGAGCCAGACCTAATGTGTCTATAATTTGTTACATGTGAATGCATTACGAAAATTGGCAAACATGGTAAATTCAATTCACAGTATTGGAAAACCTCTTTAGAAAGTAGCTGTATCACAACTACCTCCCACCACCCTGGCTCCCTATAAACGCTTTCCCCACTGTGTGTGGTTTGCAAGTCTATGAGAATGGCTTCATGGATTACACAGACCTTGATGACAAGACACTGGAAAATGCCATTTATGTGATACAGGCAGTTTTGTTTTCTGCACATACACGTGAATACTGCTTCAAGCAAAGCTCCCGCTCCTTGCTACTGTGATCGAAGACAGTATTGAAAAGACATTTAATGTGCCTGTGGATTGATCTGCTCTCTTTAGTCTCGCTGTCATCTCAGCTAGTATTTTTGTTTGTTTTTCTTAATCAATAAATTCTCGAACCTGGTTGATTTTGTGCATTGATTGTCGCTTTTCTGTTATTTTTTCCAAGTCCCTTCTTCATATTTGAGACTCAATTCAGGTGTTATTTTCAGAGAGGCCAATGCAATTTCCACAGATGTCAAAAAGTAGAATTACACCTTTAATATTTCATGGTTTCCAAGGTTCTACACTCCATGGCATGGCCTGTGATATTTCTCCCATGGTACTGAATGACAGAAATGTACTGTTACTACAGTAATAGATATGATTCCAATCTGCCATGGATAAATTCTTCCAGTGTTCTCAGAATGTACTATGCACTCTAATAGCTGTAAACTGAAACTCTATCTTCTTTTATGCATTTCACTTGGCAAAACATAAGTTCACAGATCTAGCAGCTACTTGTCTGAAGATAATTCTGGAATCTACTTCGTCTGCCTCCAGAAGCGACAATGGAATCCCTCAATGCAACTAGGTTCCAGTTCAAACCAGCTTGCTTCTATTATGAGCACAGAGACCATCTCAACTGGGCGCTCAGGGTTCCATGCCTGAGGAGTTCAGTGCCCTGAGGAAAGAAGAGCAGGGAAGCCACAGCATCGAGCAAGCGAGCCCCTTCTTGTTGGGTGGCCGTTTCTCCCTCATTCTTTGCACACACTCCAGTGTGGAAAAAAAAAGTTAATCTTTCTCTTTGTCCACTTCCAAGGTTATGATCATTTCTGAGTGCACATCATAAAAAAAAAAGTTACCCATTTTTAACTGTTTCCAAACAGAAAAGTTTTATTCACTTTCTAACTCCCTCAACTCTCATTGTGATGATAACTAACTCTAAATAAGGTCAGTTGCCCCAGCAACCTATTAAAACTGGTGGCAGGGTGACCTACACAAATGAAAAGGGAGAAATTTCAGCTAATAGCTATTCAGATTTTTAATATGTAATTTAATTAAGTATGTATAATATCTGAATATTTAAACAAGTATGCCTCAACTCTCAAAGATGCAGTTTCTAAAATAGTAGCACTGGGGTTCAATTTTTACTAACTGTGGTCAGACTGAGCACACTAGACAATTATGTAGTGTTTGCTATATGTTAATTGGCTGATAGATTTCACCTCCCAAGGCTATTAATCAATATATCAAGGTATCATCCATATCTCCCTTTAAGACAATTGTTTAGTCATTGTTGCAATTTGAAGAATGAACCCTGCTCACCCATTTTACCTATCAGGACAGCTCTGTCAATAGCAATCACAGAAGAAAGTGCTTTTCTGCTTAGATTTATCTCATAAAATTCTATTGAATAGATAGATAGATAGATAGATATGTAATTCTATTGAATTTTATGAGATAAATCTAACATGTATCACTTAATATTCTATGGGACTTTGTAATGCAGTGCAGTCCCTGGGCTCATATAAGCTTGACCTCAGGTGCTTTGTCTGACATTTTTAGACTCCTGTTTTTCTTTTGATTGGGGAATGTCTTGTCCTATAGAATTAATCTGAGAATTAAAGTGATCACCAAGTAAAGTGATGAGGATCATTTGGCACAGACAAGGTATATGATTGACATGTTGTCTATTTGTTTTCCGATTCTGCCGTTTTTCTGCTCTAATGTGCATCACATGTACTTCAGAGTTAGCTCTAAAACCTCCAAGTCTCAGTAGAGGTCTTCTGACCTTTGGAAGTAGAGAAGCTATTCTAATTCCCAGATCTTACAGGCCTTCCTATAGTCAATTGTGCTCCTGGGATAGGAAGTAAAGATACCATCCAATATTCCCAACCTAATAACTTCACAACAACAGTTCCCTTTAGTGGGATGTGTCTCAGTAATTCTACATGCTGTGCTATTGCCATAATCCCCCTGACCTACACCTCAAGAACATGGTAACATGCATTTCTAATTGTCTACTCTCTATACTATGCTATAACATGAGCACTTCTGAAGGTTGGAGAAATTTATTAAGGAAACTAGCCAACTCACGTATTAACAAAAACGAATAAATAAATTCATCAAGAAGCACATTTTCTTTTATTAAATGAATTTATTTCTGAAGTCAGAAAGTCCTATTCTGGCAGATAAATAAGTCTTTCATCAGCCTGCAGGACTTCCAAAGCTACCATTTTCTGAGCACTATTAATTGACTATACTTTAACTCCCCTTTTCACTGACTGAAATGTATTCAATTACAATTATTCCTCCCAAATTTAATTGTGCTCTTCTGTGCCCACAGCTATTGTAGCTCTTGACCTCCTGGTTTTTGCTTATTATTTCTTAGTTCTCGTGGTATTTGTAACTTCCAGAAAGGGCCTTCTGTAGATTTAATTAACTTGTTGAAACCTCCTTCTTACAGATCATTAATGAAACTGCTAAGTGAGTCTGACCCCAGAGCTCATGTCTATGGTGCCTTGACTGTCCTTCAACCCCAATTAAGTATGGCATGGCATTCCCTTTTACTGTCTTGCCTTATTTACATTCCTTTGGTCATTTCCCAAACCACTGAGACTATCACCTCCAAATAATTGGAAATTATATTTCAAAGAAATTTAATGTAAAATAGCCCTCAATATTTTTCTTCAACTCAATTTTAGCATCCTTAGTGGAAAGATAATTTATTCCCAGAAGACTCTGAAATTTTAAAACAACAGTTCAAACACTTACCATCTTAAATAATGCTCTACTAGTGCTTGAAATTATGTTGATATTCTGCTTCCAAAGGCAATATATTCATCTTTTCATGCATTCTTTCCTAATACTTTAAGAAGTCATTGAGATAGTATATTTGTAAAATCTCATCCCTTCCCCTGGACTTATTAAACCTTCTGAAAGAGAAAACATTTGTACTCTCTAATTATTTTCAAAGGAATAATATAAATCATCATGTTGGTCAGTGTTCTTTAGGACTTTTCCTTTGGGGGTTAAACACAATTTTGGAAGTGAGAACCTGGCTTCTGATTGAAGACACTGAGTTAAATATGCGACCTACCTCTCTGTTTTTCCCCCCTCAAACACTAATAACTCCATAGTACAAAATAAATCAAAAGGTCTGAGGCCTCAAAGGCAAAGCACACAGGAGAGGACATGAGGGCAACATAATTTCGGAAACCAGAAAAGAGATAGATGAATGTTAATTCAACTTGAAGACATAATAAAAATAGCTCAGAGCCCAACTGAGGAAAAAGCCCAAAACCTCCTGATTTACACCTTGGATCCCAGGATGTATGGTGCTTTAGCTCAGCAACTACAAATAATCGTGAGGCAAAACGAGGAAACTTAACTTGAAATTGGATTAAAAAAAGCAGTTACTCAGAGTTTTTGTTCACCCCAGCCCATCTCCTGCCTTTCTCAACACAGCAGATGCTACAGCGCTGTGCTCAGCATAGGGTACCACAAATCCAGATGGATGAGAGCAGAAGTACCATGTCACAGAGGGGTACCGAGTGAAAATTTATAGACCGAACTTTTCAACTCTCCCCTTTTGCAGCCTAGTTGTCTCTAGGCATACTAGCAACCGCATTTAATGCATCTAGAAATTTAATCATTTCCTTCCAGGGTAATAGGTGATTAATCTTTGCAAAATCTGTGGATCACCATGCCACACAGAATAAATGAGTTTAAAAATAAACATTTTTAATGCTTCTATGTAAAAGATGAGCAGGTAGGTAGGGATGCCTGAGAAAAAGGAAAGATGCTCTAGAAAAAGCAAAGTAACTGGAAAAAATGTACTTAACAAAGTGGATCCTAGGAAGGAATCATGAAACAAAAACTCTTCCCATTATCTTCAAACATCAAACAAAACAAAACAACCCACTAGATAGAAGAGCCTTTAATCAACGACAAACAGAATAGTAGAAGTTAATAACTTAGTAAGTAGAAAGGTATGATAGAGGGAAAATCCCCACCACTCTCATAAAATAGTAAAATACTAAGTAGGAGGGATGAAAACATTGAATCATACAGAAGTAGTAGAATAATTAAAAAAGCAATCTAGCAAGTGTGTTCCAGACTCAGAGTTCTAGTTACTGCTTTCTCTAAAGGGAAAAGTCACACAGAACTCTCCTCTACTACCCCTACAGTAGCTCTTCTTCTCAAATAAAGAAAGGGGAAATCTGGGGAGATGTGGTAGAGCAAAGGAAACTACTTCCATGTAACATGTTTAAAGAGAGGAGTTTGGGCAGAAGAAAAAGAGAAATAGTCATAGATTCACAAATTGATAGGATAGCTGAAGTCAGAAGAAGGAGGAGGAGGAGAAGGAAGAGGAAGAGGAGAAGGAGAAGGAGGAGGAGGAGAAGAAGAGGAAGAGGAGGAGGAGGAGGAGGAGGAGGAGGAGGAAGAAGAAGAAGAAGAAGAAGAAGAAGAAGAAGAAGAAGAAGAAGAAGAAGAAGAAGAAGAAGAAGATGAAAGACGAGTTGAAGCCCTATAACTACCATGAAGAAGGAAGCCAATGCCTCATTCCAAAGCAGACTGGACACTGAGTTCTTAAGAAGAAGCTGTTCAATAAAATTCCCAAATAAAAAACCAGATTTGGCATTCAAAATGCCAATGTACAAATCAGAACACTGAAACGCAAGAAACATCTAAAGGAAGAAGTCATGGTTTATGGTCATGTGACCTCAAGGCAGATGGGACAAAGCAGATGATTTTACTCTAGAACTTAGGAACATCAAGCCACAAAGGACAAAGTCTTTAAAATGAGTAAGAAAACCAGAAACATAGGAGGAAAGTCTACATAGATGGAAAGATCAATAAGAAAACTGAAATTGAAAATATGTAGAAATAAAGGGAGAAACAACCTCAGTGAGCCAAGGAAAATGCACAGAAGAAACCAACTGCCACTGATATGCTTGACAAGAGAGAATGAGGACATCACAGGTGGACAGGGATGGAGACATGTTCAATCATCTGTAAAGAGAAAAAACACAATCATTACAGCAGTGTTCAAGAGTTGGGGATATGATCAAAATACCAAACCTAAGAATCCATGAGACAGAAGAAGGAGCTATGATACATGTATAAAAAGTTTACACAATGAAACTAGAACAAAGAAGTTTCCAGATCTAGAGTGAGAAAAGAACCTTCAATCAAAAGAAGCATCAAAAAAAAAAAAAAAAGACATGATCACAGAAGAACCTGTTCATGCCACATTATAGTCAAGATGTTATAAACAAAACAAGATAATATAAGGTGAACATATCAGAATAGTAACTGATCTCTCATAGCAATCCTTAAAGCCAGGAAAACATGGATTGTGGTCCCTAGAGGCAGAATATTTGGAGAAGACCAGAGAGGGGCCGTTGGAGAAGGAGATAATGCCCTACTTTTAATTTTTAAAATTTATTGAGTTGTAACATTCCAACTGAAAGTAACTACAGTTATTTAAAGAACTATGAAAAGAAATCTAATATAGTTATTAATTAATTGAGTTAATCCCCAACTCTGTGGAGAAGGAAAGAATAGTTCCACTAATTTCAAAGAAGAATGGGAGCTGTTAACACGGCAGAGGACTTGATGGGAATGCATGAAGTCCCAGGCTTAGTCTTCAAAACAGTGTAAACTTGGCACTAAGATGCATATCTGCCATCCCAGATCTTTGAAAGCAGGAGGATGAGAAGTTCAAGGTCATCATCAGCTATAATATTTGAGCAGCCTGAAGTATATGAGCTGTCATTTTAAAATAAATAAATCCATCAAGCTATATACTTATATTTTGTGTAACTCACAATTCTTTGTATGTTTCAGTAAAATTTTCTAATATTTTATAAAATTTTCTTTTTTTGCCTCTTTCTGCATCTAGGATCATAAACATTGAGAATAAGTATATCACTTACCAAAAATTTGCTATTAAAACACTGAAAATAGTCATGAAACCTGAGATGATAGAAATGATAGTGATTTGAACAGAAGAAAAATGAAAGATTGTCCAGAATATTTTAATAGTTCAAAACAGTAGAGCCAAAAATCGACAGAAATTGCATGCTATGCTGTAGCTATACACCCAATCCCATTTGTGTGATTTCCAACATTTCATCCCTCAGTTCCCTCATTTATTAAGCAAGAACGATAATGATATCCATCTTTTTGACTCTTTAAGCACATACACAATGGCTGGCACACAGCTACCCCCAGAATATCAGCTGTTGATGAGTCTTAGAATAAGAACTAGGAAAAGGTTTGCTGCTTAGGCAACTAGCACATAGGCACCTGGTAACTACTTTTTTCAGTGAGTGTGACACTGATGTCCTGAGATTATACTTATTTAGAATGAAAGAAGCCTACCAACCCATGGATTCACTCACTCAGTAACTACTTCTTAAGTGTGAACCAAGCTACAGATACGGTTCTGAGAGCTGAGCCACAGACACTGATACTGGCTTACCTCACAAGAAGGGAAGGGGCAATGGCAAGAGAGCGAACTGATACAATCTGCTGAGTTAAAAAATTAAGGCAAGCAGGAAATGCAGGGGTTAGAGTCTGGGGCAAAATCTAGCACAAGGATTTTAGGAAGGTGGTGGCAAAGCTCCCTGAGAGCCTGGTCACTGAATGAGAGACTGCTGCTTATTGGCTACTGTAATGGTTGTGACATTTCCTACATGAAAGTAGGAATCAGATAACTTGGAACAAAAGAATAGGAAATCAGATCTGTATTTTAAAAATGACACAATACACCCCATTTCCAATAATCTATAAGTGTGTGTAACAATGGAAAGGAAGGAGTTAGAAACTTTCCACCATGACCTATATGGGGAATAATGATAAGATTGTTCCCAAAAGATTTATGGGTAAACATCACATGATGTTTGGCTTTTGTCTTCATTAGTATTAATCTTGTTGTGATGAAACATGATGAACAAAAGCAACTTAGGGAGGAAATGGTTTATTTTGCTCAGACCATATCAAAGCTCATTACCAGAGGAAGTCAGGGCAGGAACTCAAGCAAGGTAGGAACTGGAACAGAAGCGTTGCTTACTGGTTTGTTTTTCATGGCGTACCCAGACTACTTTCTTATACCACCAGTCCAGAGGTATTCCCACCCACAGTGAGCTGAATTTCCCCACCCTAATAAATGCTAATTAAGAAAACTCCCTACATGCTCATAATCATCTATAGGGCAGAACATAGGGTCCCCAATGTAGGAGCTAGAGAGAGTACCCAAGAGCTGTAGAGGTCTGCAACCCTATAAATGGAACAACAATATGAACTAATCAGGACCCCCAGAGCTCATGTCTCTAGCTACATATGTGTTAGAAGATGGCCTAGTTGGCCATTATTGGGGAAGAAAGGTCCTTGGTCTAACAATGTTTATATGCCCCAGTACAGGGGAATGCCAGGGCCAAGTAGTGGGAGTGGGTGGGTAGGGGAGCAGGGCAGGGGGAGGGTATAGGGAAATTATGGGATAACACTTGAAATGTAAATGAAGAAATTATCTAATAATAAATAAATAAATAAATAAATACTCCCTACAAGCCTGCCTAAACCCACCCCCATCTTATGGAGGCATTTTCTCAGTTGAAGGTCCTTCCTCTCAGATGACTATCCATTGTCAAGTTAACACAAACTATCCAGCACAGATTCTACATGAATTTCAAACACTGGGTTAAATGGTTTGGGTGGCCAATGAAAAAGATAAACAGGTGGATTTAGTACTTTAGCATAGAGAATATGAAAGATCAAGAAAGAATGCAAGAGAATAAATTTGTTTTAAATTATCAGGGACTTTCAATAACCAGACATTCCTCTTATTGGATATTACATATATTCATGATAAATATTTAAGCCTGTATATCTTGTAGGCAAAGAGAAAAAGTGCAAAGAAAAGCTCAGATATCTGAAAACATAGACTTATTGAGAGTAGTTTAAAATGATCTAAACTTTCAGACTTAAGAAGAGGAAGAAATAAAGCTAGACAGAGAGAGGCAAAGGTTTAATTACACAGATCTTTATGTAACATGCTATAAGATTTGATACTTATCTTTTAAGGACTAGGGAAGTCAGGAAAGATTTTCATAGCAAGGCATCCTTTAATACAATAATCTTCAAAGATCTCTCCTCATGAATTCCATCTACTCGGTCAAAACTGCATTCATCCACAGATAACGTTGAGGTCTCTGTTTAACTGGAGACTGCAATAAGACTACCTTACCTCATGGCATCAGAAACAGTGTATCATTTCAACCAGCACCAGAAGGAATGAATAGATCTTGCTCTTTGATTCATCCTATTTTGGACCAAACTGTACACTGATAGCTGCCTTTTCTCACCAATGAGAATCTCATTAGAATAGAGTGAAGTGAGACCTGAGTTATATTCATTCTACATCTAGTTTGAAGCTTCAATAGCTTTTTTTCTACATGATCTACAGTGTGGTACATGTTCTGAGACACAAAGGCTTACAAGGATGTACTAAGGTAAGTTAGTAACTCTGGGATCTGGGTGGTCACAGGGTCACAGAAAGCTACCTTGCTTTCTGTTTAGCCAGTACCCTTCACATCACAGTGGCGTTTGTACTTTCCAGAACAAAGGATTAAAAATGAGACTCTGAAACAAACTCTTGACTTTCACAGTTCAGTAGTACAGGCTTGCCTTGTGGGAGGCAATCTCTGCCTGCCACCTAAATAGCTATTATTTTTCTGCATGCAGCCTAGACAGGGTAATTCCTAATAGCCTTCATTTATTTTATGGAGATTGTCAATCTGTTAAAATGATTGGCTCCTTTCTGAACAGCAAAGGTGCTAACAGCTTTACAGAAATTTGGCTGACAATGCTACCAGAAACAGTCCCAAACTCCTAGACTCTTTTTCCAAGTATCCCAATGGTATTCTCCACCCTTATTCTCACTATGATGCATTCTGTCTAAGGCAACCTTTACATACAATTTGTGTTGGAGTTTTAACTTAGGAAATCCAGCACCAGGCATTTGTGGACCCAGGGGAGAACTTCCTTGGATGAAGACTATTTGTCAAGATCTCACTTTCAGTATGAGAATTTCCTTTTAAAACCCATCCCAGGGCAGGATTGGGGGGTAGGAGGTTTCAAGAACACCTAGAAGCATTCTCCAGATGACAAGGTACATAGCACCTGGTATCTCATGCTGGTCCAGAGCCTGCCCCCAGTACATGGCAGGACATAGGAGAAGTTAAACCTTGGCATATGGCTCTCTGCACTTGGACTAAGATTGACATGAAGGTCAGATATCTGCCTTGAAAATCATCCTAATCACCTGTCAGTCTGTCAGGGCCACCAAGCCACTAACAGGCAGGGAAACAGAACTTCTGTAGATAAAGGATTCAAGTTGGAGACTTCTTGTGATCTAGGGCCCACTCAAAATCCCTGAAATTTTGCCTTCCAACTTTATGCATTAAAAAAAAAAAACCCACAACAACCCCCACTGAGTCTATTTAGTGCTGTC
This sequence comes from Mus minutoides, assembly GCA_902729485.2. Classification (NCBI taxonomy): domain Eukaryota; kingdom Metazoa; phylum Chordata; class Mammalia; order Rodentia; family Muridae; genus Mus; species Mus minutoides. The sequence goes on along the minus strand of LR753325.1, from coordinate 2,033,276 downwards.
TCTGTGGCCCTGGGACCATTTATTGGTCCATGTGGAGATTTCCAGGGAAGGCATCCCTGAAGAAAATTGACTCTCCCTTCCCTAGCAACCGTTAATTCCCACTAGATTCTCAACTAGGTGGTGGAACTTCATAAGCCCAACCCCGATCTATGCTGGGTTTCTGGCTGGCTTGATTCTGTACAAGTCTCCTGCATATCACAGCTGCTGTGAATCCATGTGTCATTGTGCTGTAATATCTGTTAAAAAAATGTTCTGCTATAGACATCTACTCCCTGTGTCATTTTCCAAGGGGATGCCATAGTTTTGTGTAGAAAGAGTGATATAAAAGTCCTGCTTACACCTGATCAGAGAAGTTTGTTTTATTCTCTCTGTGTTGTCTACTTCTGGGATTCTGTAGAAATAACTAGCTACTATAAAAACAAACTTCTCGGATGAGGTTGAGGGATGCAATAATCTGTGGGGATAGAGATAAAAAGGTCAAGGGGCAGATTAATACTATGTTTATTTAGCAGAATAATAGGACCTAGCATTATGGTTCTCTTAGTCTATATAAATCTCCATGTTGACATGAAACTAAATCATGCCAAATGCATAAAGAAGAAATACCCAAAGGGTAAATTTAAAAATACGATGTGTCCAGGAAAGAACAGGGACAAAATGAAAACTTGATGTTTAACAAACCCGCCTCAACAGAAATGAAGTGGAGAGTTATTGATCTTTGCGTTATATACAAATGGAGTCTGTCATTTTACCCATTACAGATAACATTGTGTTTAAAAGAACAACTTTAGCAACCAAAGCATGTGTACTTGAATTTTGAGAGGGTATATATCACAAGCATTGAGTTAAAACAGTAACTTGAGAATTCAGAGAAACATGTATAAAAATAACTGGTTCAAGTAAGCCCATTAAGGCCTGCAAAAAAAAAAAATAGAAGATTTGGTGCAATTGAGGCAGAGGCTCATACAGAGTACCAGCTGCCATTGGCTCTCTGATTCTCATGAAAGCAGAACTTCTCAGGAGCCAATAGACTTGATGCTCATAATGAGTAACACGAAAAAAAAATATTCAACCCAGAGAGGAGAGGCTTGCAATGATCTCCATACAACTCACCCAGATCCATTGTGCACAACTAATTGGAAAAGGATGCATTTGATCCTTTCTTTGAAGAATCCCACAGAACACTGGCCAGAATTAAATGGATGATTGTGCTCAGAGAAACACCACGTACAGAAGATTTTCACATTAACAGATCTTTTCCATGGGAGATGCTTTGAGAATTCAAGCATGTGGAATTGCTGGTTATAACTTGAATATTTATCTAGAGAGAAAGGATTTGCCTAGAAACATTTCTTTTCTGTCTCTGGTCTTGATTTTCTTCTATAACCACGCTTTGCTGTGCTTCACTTTAGAGGCAGAAGAATTAGGAGCACTTCAAATATCTACTATAGTATATGGAAAATAGGACACAGGGATGATTGATAGAGCAAAAGGATCCTCAGTAACTTCCCCAGGACTGCTACTGACCCTTGGCCCTACTGTGTAGCAATCCTCCCTTCAGTGATTTGTAATCTTAAAATATGTAGTAGATATTTAGATGAAATTTTGAAGTACCCAGTGCTTCTCAGTGGAAATGGAAATTTGTGGAGCCGCTCTTCCTGTTCCAATTCCCCTAGTCTGGGGGAAGTGATTCAGAAATGTATTTTTAATTTGTTTTCTGACAGGTTCTTACTTGTTTGAAATGTGTTGATATCACATCCACTCCCCGTAGCGTTCTCTTATTCT
>LR753325.1:2006765-2017731 GCA_902729485.2 Mus minutoides | reverse complement strand
AAAAAAAAAAAAAAAAAAAAAAAAAAAAAAAAAAAAAAAAAAAAAAAAAAAAAAAAAAGGAAAGGAAAGGAAAGGAAAGGAAAGGAAAGGAAAGGAAAGGAAAGAGAAAAAAAGAAAGAAAGTAATAGAAGATTTAGTCAAAATCTGCTTTGGTATATCCATCAAGAAACCTATGTGCATCTTGATAAATCACACAGTGTAAGCTCTCGTGAATGGCATTGTCAGTGAGATATTTAAAGTATACTTGTGGATCACAGTGTAACATAACAAAGTGTTTCTGCAGAGTAGGAGTGACAGAGGGAAACAGGTGACAGACTTCAGGAGGTGGCAGAAGATGGCATGGCTGGAAGGACAAAGTTTAGCTTGACTTTTCTTAGTATACAGATAGATGTTACCTAGGACCTACAGACCATGTTAAAAGCGGAGTATGTATGTGTTCCTGGTTTTATATAAAACTATCTCTTACACAAAGATAATAATATGAGAATCTGTGAGGGGCATGTGAGGCTTTTGGGACAATCTGTAATTATGTAAAGAGCTCTATGATGATGAGATGAGTTTATATTATAAAGGACTTTACCTAGATTGTACTGTGCGCATAGTTATATAAAATTAGTCGGTAACAGCATCATGGTGACTATGAAGTACAGACTGGGGTCAAGACATTAAAAATCTTCCTGAAGCTCACAGTCAGCTATTAGATGGAACACAGTGTTCCCAAGGAAGGAGCTAGAGAAAGTACCCAAAGAGCTGAAGGGGTCTTCAACCCTATAGGTGGAAGAATAACCATGAACTAACTGGTACCCCCTGAGCTCATGTCTCTAGCTGCATATATAGAAGAGGATGGCCTAGTTGGCCATCATTAGGAAGAGAGGCCCCTTGGTCATGCAGACTTTATATGCCCCAATACAGGGGAACGCCAGGGCCAAGAAGTGGGAGCGGGTGGGTAGGGGAGCAGGGCCGGGAGGGGGGAGGGTATAGGGAACTTTCTGGATAACACTTGAAATGTAAATGATGAAAATATCTAATAAAAGCTGGAAAAAATCTTCCTGGAAGCTACAAGATTCAACAGTTAAGAGAAATGGCTGTTCTTCTGGGAGATCCACATTCAATTTCCAGCATCTACATAGTGGTTCACAAACATCTGTAACTCCAGTTTCCGGGGAATCTAGTGCCCACTTCTGTCCTCTGCATGGAATACATGCCCATGGTTCACAGACATACACAGAAAGAAATCACACATATACATAAAATATTAAAAATTTTAAGGACCTATAAAAAATAAACAAGTCTTACAAAAGTTTACCAATACATGTTGATGATATCAATATGGAAATATCTTAGAGTTGTTATTGTTTTAATACAAAAATGTTCACAACAAGGTTCAGAAACCAAGACTACATTGTCACTCCCTGGCAGAGCTATGGCTCAAGCAAACAGCTTTATCTACAAAAACCTATGGTCTGCCATTTGTCACAATGCAAGCTAACCTGTAATCCCATGCTCAGAAAGGCAAGTTTATTCTTTCATAAATAGTTCCATAATAGCTGAAGAAATTGATTAAAATTCCAACACAAAATATCACCAGATATCATAATACTTAATGAATATTCAGTTCATTTAGCTACTTGGTAATACATTTTTGTCTGTCTGCTTACATCTCATAGATCTAGGCACATAGCAATTTTAAAAGAAATTTATCTGGAGTAGGGAAGGAAATAATTGCCCCCTTGTTTATTAGACAAAAAAGAGAAAACAATTTAAAAAAACTAAGTGGTTTTTTTTTTTCAAAAAGGCTTTGTCATCCAAAACATAACTACCCTGGGGAAATCAAGATCAAGCCATCAAAAGAACGAAACTTAATATTTCATGGTTTTTCTTCGACGACACAAGAGCAAAATTCCATCAATCACTAATGATCACAGGACTATTCGTAAGAACTGGTTAATAGTTGGGTTGATTGTAATGTTTCCTTTCCGATGAGCCCCTGGATCTAGAACCTGTCGTGTTAAAACACTCGTAGTCCCTATTTATACAGTACACACCACCAGTATATCGCTTCTTGGCTTGTGTGCTGAGCTGTTGGAAAGTCTATGGCCCATAGTCTGCCTTGGGCTTGAGAGCTTTGTGACCTTTGGCATAATAGTTCATCTCTCTGTGCCTCAGTTTCCTCAATTCTAAGGCACTGATGTTTATCAATGATGCCACCTGTTCTGAGAGGCTGGAAATAAATTACTAACTTCAGCCACTCAGCATGATACATGAGTTCACTATACTTATGCTGTGCTTTGTCACCAGGGCCAGATAATAGTCATATCTTGAACCATTTTCTTTTCTAGACTCTAGAAATGCAGTGCTGAGCAACACAAGAAAGATCCCTCTGCATCAAGACAGAAAGCCCAGTCTCTAGTCTTTCTTGACTCAATAACCTTAGAAAATAAATAGCCTCAGATCTGGGATCTTAACTCCCTTACAAACTCAGAAAAATTCAGTGATACAAGTTTGGGACTTAATAAGCCGCTTATTTATCAACCACTATCCAGAATCTGAAGCATGGCATAAACAGATTGAAGAAAGACAATGAGATTACAGGCTTCGATCTGTTGTTTTAGTGCCATTTGTTATTAACTTACTGCCCTGAAGGAGATGCTTGATCAGATCAACTCGAAGGAGGCGTGCTTCTGTTTTTGAGAGAACTCTTTGTATTTGCAAGAAAAATGAGATCAGAAACCTCAGAGTGAGATTTAATCCATAGGAAGAATGGATGCTTGTGCTAAAAGCAATCCTAGCATGTGAAATCAACTGAGGTTTTCACGGGAACCAGGTGTTACATCCAATAACTGTGGTATACACCAATAAAGAGTAATAGCCCTCCACACACTGAGCACGTCTCCCAGTCCTCTTCAAGTTTTAATGGCATACTTAGTTCTTAAGCATCCTAAAATCCTGGCAAGTGAGCATCCTTCCTTGGGTTTGTTTCTAACCGTCTACCAATTTTTTTTTTGTCCATCCCATGGGAAATAAGGGTCATGTTTGTCTGATAAAAGAATCAGGAGATGGCTATAGAAGCACCTAAAATTACAAGCAGCCAAAGCTACCATTTCTATTCTAATCTGGTTTATGTGCAAGACAGAACTTATGCTGTTAAACTCAATTGTTGATTTATTACTAATAAATCAAAGTTGGATTTCATGAATTATACTCGACTTGGTCATATGCATTACAAGTTTGAAGTAGGGGGAGCTGAACTAAACCTGGTCATTTCAACATAGCTCTATGCCCAGTTTCCTCCCCAGGGAGCTGGTGGCCTTAAGGTCACATCAGCTTTCTGTACCCTCTTGATACAGTCTCAGACATAAACTCTCATTCTCAAATCAATTCTGCTAACAATGAAGGGGATATCATCTCATCATATTTAGATTCTTGCTTAATCCTTAGTGTTTTTCAGAACATGTGACTTATCAAAGGGTCCTTCAATTTCATTGCCTTGGCAAAGTGGGGTCAGGATAATATTCTACTGTGCCCTGTGATGTCACCTATCTTACAAAGCACAGGAAAGCCATGCACAAAGAAGAAAGTCTTAGCCTAAAATGTCAGTAATGATGAGATGGACAAACCGTTACTCCATGTTACTCAGCTAACTTCATTAAATAAATAAAAGTTACCCGGTTAAGTTCATTAAATAAAGTTATTCAGTTAAGTCCATGAAATATCTCTGTGGCCAGAATCCTGCCATTTTATCCATCCCCTCTTTCTTTCAACTTTGCTTTTCTTAATCTTTCTATAAAATAAACTGAAAATATGGAGATAAGAAAGATAAAAATCATTCAGAACACCAATGATAGAATATAAAACATGCAAATGCCTTCAGCTCTCGCTTGTTATTTAAGTCTCTCATCCATGATGTGCTGTATAATTTAGTAAGTATTCACTTTAAAACTCACCATCAGCTGACACTTAATGGTGGCTGTGGGGCAGGTGTGTCATAAAGAGTTCCCAAGCTCCCATGTTCCACATATGCTCATGCAGTCAGTCCTGCATAAGCAGTAGGTTATACTCACAAAACAGACATGAAACTAGAGGGGAACTTTGGAGAAGATCAGCAAGAGAGTCAAGCAGAAGGGAGCAGAGTGAGACTCGGGGTAATAGAAAGTTAAAAAGGCGAAATCTGTACCCAGACTTTGGGCTACTTTATGGGTTCCTATTTCAACTACCCTTCTCAACCCTTATCCCTTCCAACCACCCAACACTAGATAGAACAGGGAGAAGGCTAGAGAGGAAATGGAGCATCAGTATCATTAAATTACTTCTTACTGATTAGGTATCAAATTCCTTGGGGCAATTTAGGATATCGCCAACCAGAAAACAGTGACTAATAACCAGCAACAGCCAGAGCAGGAGCAGCAGGGGCAGGAGCAGCAGAGGCAGCAGGAGCAGCAGGAGCAGGAGCAGCAGAGGCAGCAGGAGCAGCAGAGGCAGCAGGAGCAGCAGGGGCAGCAGGAGCAGCAGGGGCAGGAGCAGCAGAGGCAGCAGGAGCAGCAGAGGCAGCAGGAGCAGCAGAGGCAGCAGGAGCAGCAGGGGCAGCAGGGGCAGCAGGGGCAGCAGGGGCAGCAGGAGCAGCAGGGGCAGCAGGAGCAGCAGGGGCAGCGGGAGGAGGAAAAGCAGAGGCTAATGTACTCTCTTCGGGCTCTTGCATTTATATACCCTCTCAAGAGTCCCCAGAATTCCAAATGTCATATGTTTGCAAAATCTATCTGCAGCTAGCAAAATCACACCCCTACCAGAGCATAATGCAAATCATATCCTGCTGCTGTGTATAATCTGAAGCAGCCCTATATCCCACACCTGGGATTTAAACAAAAACATACTACCATAATGATTCTGTTTTTAAATTCTCACTATAATTATTTATGTGTATGAAACTGTCAAGCAATAAAAAAATAAATAAAACGTAAATACTAAACTTTAAAAATACTTGTTTTCATTTTAATTATGTATATATATATATATATATATATATATATATATAGAGAGAGAGAGAGAGAGAGAGAGAGAGAGAGAGGGGGTAAGTGCTTGCTTATGAGTGCAGTTTGCTATAGATGCAAAAAAAAAAAAAAAAAAAAAAAGATTGTCAGTTTCCCTGGAGCTAGAGTTATTGGTTGTGAGCCACCCAATGTGGGTAATAGAACAAACCTGGGGTCCTGAAAAAAGTAACTTGTGGTCCTAATGGCTAGGCCATCTCTCCAGACATGCCCCTTTCATACACTGTTTTTAAAAGAAAAACAGTTCGCCTTCAACATGGTCAGTTGTAATACCAGCAGCCTTGTAGAAGTTTCCACTTTCCTCTTCAGTACAAAACTGTCGTCTTAGGAAACTTATTCCATGTCAGATGCTATTGTGATGCCTTGAATACAGGATTCCATCTCCTTACTACAGCATCCTGGTACACTCAAGGTGTCAAAGATAATGCCTCTACTAAGTGGATTTGGAAGTGAGTTCTCACTGCAACTCCAAGCTGTGTCCATTAGGGCTCTCCTGCCTCCAGTGTGTAGACAAAAATCTGGGTACTGAGACATCCATACCTAGTCAGGAACATTATTCCCTTTCCAGAGATACTCACACTGTAGCAGCAGACAGTGACATCATAAAAAACACATAGAAAAGTACAGTAGCAGTAAGAAGAGTTGGGGACAGATAGAGACTATAATTAACTGGGCCAAGTGGAATGGGACAAAGCTTCCCAATAGAGCTAACACCTACACTGGGTCTAGAAAAGCCAAGGGGACAGTTTGCCAGATGGTTCAGGAAATGTGATATTTCTGGCAGAAGGATTTTCATGAGGGAAATTGCTAAAGAGAAGAATAAAGTGAGGTGAGAGGCACAGTGGTGAAAGAGAAAGCAGGGAGCCACAGACAAGCAGAGGATACTAAGGTCTGTGTGTCAGCCATCACCCTGCCTTGAATCTCCATCTGTTGTTCAGGTTTGCTTCCTGTGCTCTATCAGTTGGCTTAAGACTGTACTTTATTAGCATTATACCACCATAAACTGACTAGAAATAATCTTTTAAAATACAGACCATAACATATACATCACATATAAATCAAATGCATATATATATATATATATATATATATATATATATATATATATATACACATTTGCATATATACATACATATATATGTATATGAAGTAAGCAAAAGATAAAGATTCTCCTTGTATGTAGAATTCTTTGTGATATTTTCTATTCTGTCCTATTCATTTTTGTCTGTTTGACTCTGTTTTGCCCAATACCATTTGTAAATCAGCTACGGTCCAAGTCCACTAAACCTATGTCATTAAAACATCTTTTGGGCTAGAGAGAAGACTGAGTCATTAAGACAATGTACAGCTCTTTCAGAGGACCCATGTTTCATTTCCAGCATCCTCAGTCAGGCAGCGTGTGATATCTAGCTTCCAGGTAGCTGATGTTTTCTCCTGGCCTCTGCCATCACTGTACACACTGTACACATATATGACATACAGATATAAAATAAAAATAAAATAAAAGATTAAAATGAATTATAAAACTGCCTGTTTCACATGCTGCCATCACCCATGTATCATTAAAGCCCAAAGTGCACTGTAAGAGAATGGGGACTATGACTATGTTTATACAGCCTCTATAGATTCAAATTGAGATGTTGAGTTTGGTTCTAGAAAGGCTGACTGAAGGAGACATGTTGGGAGGAAGGGTTTCAGTGGGGCAAGTAGGAAGGGCTAAGAGAGGGATGGAAGTAAAATTGACTAAATTTCATTATACAAGCAGGAAACTGTCAAGCAATAATATATTATTTAAATTCAAAAGAGTGATATAAGAACAATGTGCTTTATGTGCTGTGTACATGGATGTCTTAGCAACACATGTACACACACACACACACACACACACACACATACACACATACTCTTACTAATGGAACACAAGGTAGAGAATATTTTTATTTAAATCTTTTTACAAAAGACTGCTGTAACAGAAGACACACTGCATACAGGAAGGGAAGATTGAGAGATGAGATAATAAGGCCATTTGCATTCCTTTGGTTCAATACACATGCTTTTCTAACTAGATCTTGAGGTTCTTAAGGATCTAAGTCCCGTATTTTGCAATTCTTAACTCTTCTATATTTTTTGCCCCAGGTCGTATGGATCCTGCTGCCAATACATAAATTCTTTAGGTAAGGAGGGATTGGTTTTGATGATAAAATCTTTCATAAACTGTCATGAAATTTGAAATAATCATTCGAACAAGTCAAACCAATTCAGCAACTCTTGTGCCACACAGATAGCCTATGTGCCTAACTGTAAGTGGCTCTCATAGCCTTGCAGCTGAAGGCCTGATGCACTGGTTTCAGGAAGGGCAGTCTCCTTCATCTGTTCTACTTCAGCAAGGAAAGATCATTCTGGTCATGTCTGTGGATAATTCTAGTTGTATTGACTGGTAGAATTCTACTGATAGCTAGAAGTCAAGGACCCTACCATACACGGGATGGGTTTCCCAATGACACATTGAGCTTGGGATATCAGTAGTTGAAAGTTTGGCCAGGCAGTGGTGGCACACGCCTTTAATCCACAGCACTCGGGAGGCAGAGGTAGGTGGATTTCTGAGTTGATGGCCAGCCTGGTCTACAGAGTGAGTTCCAGGACAGCCAGGGCTATACAGAGAAACCCTGTCTCAAAAAGCCAAAAAAAAAAAAAAAAAAAAAAAAAAAAAAAAGTTTGAGAGAAAGCAAACAACCCTGTATGCAGTTATTTAAGAAAAGCATGAGTCAAACCAGGTTTGATTCTGCAAACCAGGACACCAACGGCAACAAAGCAGAAAAGGGTGCTTCAGCTTATAGGCTCAACCCCAAAAGAAGAACATACAAAATAAACAAAAGTTCAAGTGAAAGTATATGTTATAGTATTACAAATGAGAAGGACAAAAGCCATTTGGGTATGGGTAGAAGTCTGTTGAAAGAAGGTTTCAAGTCATCGAAGTTGATCACTGATAACGATTTTCTCTAATAATACACAGGGGATAGTGACCCATCCAGTGTCCAGCAGAAGAGCTAAGCAGACAGAGGTTGGAGTAGGTGCAAAGGTCCTGCATAACAAAGCATGTGCTTCACATACTGACTCCCAGGTCCTTACCGTGCTGTCTGCATCTGGAAGAGGCTGAGAAGAGGGGAAGGCTACCTCCCCAGCAAGTTCATGAGTAAGCTCATAGCACTAATGCTTGAGGTAAACTGAAGAAAGTAAACGATAGTCAGGCAGACTAGGGCTGGGTGTATTGCAGACTGGGGAATAAGCATCCTTATTTAAGGCATAAGGCACAACTGGGAAGAACAAATAGTGCTTTCAGAATTCCCAGATATAAGAAGATGCTCTGGCTTTGCCCAATTTGTTACAAACCCTGACTCTGGTCCGATTCATAGAAGGGGCTATGCCATGCTTCGAATGTCTCCTCCAGGCTAATCTTTGTTACAAGTCAGCTAAGAGGACTAAGTACTGGTTGGGTTCTATACCCAAATATTGCTGTGGCCTCAAGAATAGTTTCTTTGTCCTCCTTTCTGTCAATCATGAGATATCTTCCACTCTAATGCTGTCTCTGTCTCATCCCAACTCCCTTCAATCCCCTCCCACCCATCTACCCCCATGGTCTTTTCCATTCTCTAGATCAATGAGGAATATGTTTCTGTCTATTACCAATTATCCAATCTCTTTAATTCCATTAAATATGTATAGATGAATTCAAGGCAAGTGGTTTCCACTTGTTTTCCTCAGAAGGCACCCATCTATCTTACAAAGGACTTAAGAGTCTTGGTATTTATTTCCCCACATTTCCAATTTCATTAAGAAAGTGAATGGTGGCTTTTGCCCAGGAGAAGACAATGTTTATATGCCCCAGTACAGGGGAATGCCAGGGCCAAGTAGTGGGAGTGGGTGGCTAGGGGAGCAGGGCGGGGGGAGGGTATAGGGGACTTATGGGATAACACTTGAAATGTAAATGAAGAAATTCTCTAATAATAAATAAATAAGTAAGTCAGTAAAAAAAGGCAACATCTGAATAGATTCAAAACTCTCAGCTGTAGAGAGATAGATGATTGTATGAAAAGCAGAGGAAGTGGGTCTGGAGGCACAGGCTTACAATCCCAGCAACACAGGAATTATGAAAGCACTCTTCATTCTTTCCAGTTGTGCACCACACCGTATGCCTTAGTTAAGGATGCTCATTCCCAGGTCTGTAATACACCCAGCTCCAGTCTTCCTGGTGTAAGATTGTTGGCCCATATCTGCTCCACCACTGGGCAAGGCTGCTTGGGGAAGCAGAACACAGCAAGTTTGACTGTGCTTATCCCATACCAGTGCTGGGCTGTAGGAAAGCACCTAGACACTGCTCCAGGGGTGGGAAAGAACAGTTTGAGATGTAGGAAAGCTGGAGCTTGCTCAGGGTTCCCCAGGTCTGCTATGAGGCCAGTGCCATGGGTTCTCAGGCTCTTGGACATCTAAGCACGCTGGGAGTCAAGGAAGAGCAGAGAAGAGAGTCAAGAACTCATAGGCTGGGGACAGCTTCTAGCCCTGGGCCAGTCAGGAACAGGGGAGCTCTGTCTTGTCCCAGTGGGGATTAATCTTGGATTGGTGGCTGCACTCTTGGTGGCTGTTGTAGCTGGGAATACAGAGATGCCTTCTATCAGAGACTAGACAGAGAAGGCAAAAGCCTTCTTCATGGTTCCCCAAGGGCCATGATGAAAAGAGGCAGTCCATGGTTTTAAACAGTTTATTATCATAGCAGAAAATGGATGTGTAAAACCATACATTACCTCTCAGGGTGGTCCTGAGATTACCTTTTGCTGGGATGAAGGTCTGGGAAGGGAAGCTTATTGGCAACACACTCCCAGCTTCTAGGTACCTCATTCACATGAAGAACTCTTTTTCCAGCCTACTTGACTGTGGTCACATCTCTTTTCCTATTGTCTTGGTCAGAGATGTTCAGGTTGCCTCATCTACATGTGGAAGGGCTTGAGGCATTGCTCTTATAAGACTTATGGCTACAAATCTAAGTTATAGGGGGCTGTGGCTACATGACAGGGGCCAGGTACTGGGAGCAGGCAAATCTCCTACTGTCTCTTCAGGGTCTCCGGGACTTCTAGACTTTTGCTCAACCTTACCAGGCTTCCTCTCAAGGTCCACTGCCCTGCAGTAAGGGGATAGGAGTACAGACTCCATAGACACAGACTGAATTCAAGACCAACCCAGGTGAGTTAGTGAGGGCTTGTTGCTCAGTAAAACACGAAAGGGAACAGGAAAGGGAATGAATAAGATCCTGAGTTCACACAGGAGGAAAGGTTTGAAAAACAATAATGATGACTATTCAGTCTAACCTGAGATGGATCACTTATACTTCGCCCAAATACCCCAGTTACCTGGATGCATCCTCCTTAGAGACTATAATTCAATGGGTGCTTATGAGTATGACTCGAATGCATAGGCCTTGCTTCCAATATTGATTTCTCCCCCATGTTGTCTTACAAGTCATTTAGTCACAGCAAGAAAAGAATCTACAGCTGACTGGGGTCATTGGGATTAAAAGAGACAGAAGAGGTAAGGTCCTTGGCAGCATGGCCACACGTTGCAAGCTCTCAGGGGAAGTTAAATCTTCTTAAGACCATCAGCCTCTGTCCCTAGGTTGACTAATAGAATGCAGCATTAGCTGTCTAAGTACAAAGGCGGTTGCATCCTTCCTTCTAAAAAGAAATCTGTGTATCCACTCCATGGTTAGGAGATTCCTCACCTCTGAACTCAATACCAAAAAAATTGTTAAGTTATTGGGACAAAACCTGAAACAAGCCATAGAATAAACTGATGTCCATGTTTGAAAATCAAAATTCAAGAAATCAAGTCAAGAACTAGGAATGTAACTCAGTGATAGAACTATTTACCTAGCT
>LR753325.1:1981622-2006200 GCA_902729485.2 Mus minutoides | reverse complement strand
AAAAAGAAATCTGTGTATCCACTCCATGGTTAGGAGATTCCTCACCTCTGAACTCAATACCAAAAAAATTGTTAAGTTATTGGGACAAAACCTGAAACAAGCCATAGAATAAACTGATGTCCATGTTTGAAAATCAAAATTCAAGAAATCAAGTCAAGAACTAGGAATGTAACTCAGTGATAGAACTATTTACCTAGCTAGCATGTACAATGCCTTGGGTTTAATGACTAGTATTTCAATCTATAATAATAATAATAATAATAATAATAATAATAATAATAATAATAACAATAATAATAATAAATAATAATTATGATAATTGTAGTCTTTTTACATTATAAAAATTAAGAATAAATCATCTAAAAGCAACAAAAAATATAAATCAAAGTGAAATTTGATGTTGAAGTTTCCTAGGAACCCTAAGAAATGGGAGGCTGGAAGGGCTCTCACCAGGACAAGCAGTGAAGGACAAGCCGGGTGGGAATCAGAAGGATTCCTCCTACACTGCATTTCAGCAGTACTCAGATCACCCACACAGGTGACAGTCTGAAGACCTGCAAAGTGTCTCAAGGAAAAGACTTTCTGCAATTTCCTGTAACTGGGTGTAATTTGATAGTAACTCCTGGAATGAAATAGTAATGTGGGTGGACCAGAGTTCTTAAGTGGGCTCTTCTTTTTCTCATTTTCCCTGGCTAGCCTCTGAAAAACTCCACAGACTTTGTTCATGTTTTAAGATCCCCTCCAAGTAATCTTATTGTTTTTTAACTTAAAAGTATTCTTTTCTGGATGGGAGAGCTGAAGAGAGCAACATGAGGTACTGTGCTTAAGGAAAAGTTAACCATGAGGTTGAATTTGAGATTACAGGATTCTGGCCGGGCTCAGGCTTTAGCACGTGAGAGTCCACGATTATGAGAGAATGTCAGCTTTGACCAAATAGGAAGCAATTTATTTTAGATATTAAAGTGGGGGCAGAGGAGATAGATGAAGAAAATGGAAATGAGGAACAGATCCCTGTCACAATCATGACACTCCTTACTTCTGCCTCTCAGATCCACTCCACCCTTTTAAATACAAGGCTTTCAGTAGACCTCCACTGGGCAGTCAGTCTCAGGCTGTTTCTTAGCTGTGTGATGTGGGGCTTGTGGGAACCTCTGTAGCCTTCTGTCTCTCCAAAAAAACTTCTGATCACTAAGGCCACCTGAAGTCATGTGTTCACTTTCAGGCGTTTACAGGATATTAATTACTACTGGGACTTTAGTTATTATTAGTTACACACTTATACACACATGGGGAAAGCTCTCTGGGGAGAGACAGCCACACTACTATGACTAAAGTAAAAGTAAAGAAAGGTGTAATTTCCAGGGCTGTCAGGCTATCCTTTATATTTTATGGGAAAAATATATTTCTGTTTCCAACCCATTCTTGAAGACTTTTTTAACCTGGGAATTCTGCATTGGAATGATTAATTGTGAAGTAATGCATGAAATACAAAGAAGTCTCATAGACACATACACACAAATATATTTTTTCTTTCTTCAGCTGCCTTCAAGGTCAAACACAGGATCCCCTTAAGTGGGTACTTGTGATTAATGTCTGCACTCCGGGCTGCTCACACCCGCCAGGCGTTGAGCCTCCCTGATGCTGGTTATTGGTCCTCCTAGAAGGTAAGCTGTTTCTCATCTATAGCATGGGCTGCCTTCATTCTTGTGCTAATGTTATTTTTGAAAGGTTTAAGCTCAAATCCCTCACAGTGTATTTCTAATTTATAGGTGGCATAGAGGGGGTAAAAGAACACAGTCTACAAGAATGAAGGACTTCTGAATCTGAGATAACCAGTTATGTGACCTTCAGCAGGTTAGGCATATTTTCTGAGCCATGGTTTCTCCTCTCGCTAAATGATGACCTCTTCAAGTTGGGCTAGAGGGGAGACAGTAAGTTAAATGCAAAGCCAGTGGTATGGGGATTGATGCATCCTGCCTCTCCACACTGGTCCCTTTATACTCTCCATGGCAGTCCTTTCTATAGCCTTTCTCAGTTAGATCCAGCTCCTTACACATGCCGAGCATGCATTTTACCCATGCCTTTAGCCCACATGACAGCGACCATGGAGAGACAGAGCAAAATGCTTGTGTGTTTATTTCCTGTGGGCACAATCAGAATGTTTTCCTAATGCACATCTTTTTGCTCAGTGGAAAAGCTTCTCACAACTTAGCTCTCAGCGAAGAGAAATCTACATCTGGTGGGAGCTTTCAAAATTCTTCCTCAACCCACTGCTTATGGGGAAGTAATTTAGCACAGCATTGTGGAAAATACATCAATGGCTCATCCAAAGCAGTAAAAAATAGAACTAAGGCATGATATACCAAGGCAGCTGGGAAATAAAATCAGTAGGTCAAAGAGATACCTATGGTATCACTTACAATAATTGCAGCCTTATTCACCATGCTTAGTACATAGATAGGATCAAAGAAAGAGCTCAGAGGTTCAATGAATAAAGAAAATACAACCAGGCGGTGGTGGTGCATGCCTTTAATCCCAGCACTTGGGAGGCAGAGGCAGGCAGATTTCTGAGTTCGAGGCCAGCCTGGTCTACAAAGTGAGTTCCAGGACAGCCAGGGCTATACAGAGAAACCCTGTCTCAAAAAACAAAAAACAAAAAACAAACAAACAAAAAAAGCAAAGCAAAGCAAAGCAAAGCAAAGCAAAGCAAAGCAAAGCAAAGAAAAGAAAAGAAAAGAAAAGAAAAGAAAAGAAAAGAAAAGACAAACATACATACACAATGAGTTATTACTCAGACACAGAAAGGATGAAATTCTATCACTTATGGAAATATGGATGCTGCTGGAGGTTATTATTTTCAATGAGACAATCCAGGAGCAGAAAGACAATATGACATAAAATCATTTCTATGTTCAGGCTAACTGAAACTGATCTGAAAGGAATAAAATGTGATTATCTGAGGCTGGGGAGAGACAGGACAGAAACTGAGGAAGAACTGGTAAGCAATCACACTGCAGTTGGAAGAATAAACTCTTGGCCTCTGCTGCAGGGTAGGTGGATGTGGTTAATAACCATCGACTGACTAAACACACCTCCAAGGATGCAGTCTAGATGATAATCACATGAAAATGATGAAGGTCTAAGATAGCAGACATGCTAATTGACCATCACATGGTATACACATGAATGAAAACACTCACCTGATATCCCACATGCATGAAAAATTACCAAGGATCAGTGGGTATGTTAAGACTGTTTTTAAACACTGCTTATATGTCTGCACTGGGCAAACCATTGTAACTGATCAATGTAATAAGATTCCAACTAAAGAGGCAGCAAAAGGGAAAGTGGCGGATATACAGAGCCCAGCAAGCACCTACAGAGTGCAGGAGAGTGCAGTCAAACCTGCTGAAGAAGGCTCTGATGGCAAGGTCTATGTCATTTGCTGTGTGCAAGAAAGGAATTAGGGGAAAGAAAGGTTGGGTGAGAATAATATTTTAGAAGAGAAAGTAGTACAAAAGCAACTCCAAACTAAATGTCTCAACCTGCTACTTAAATGCCACACTGATAAAGGACTCAGTTCAATTTCTGTTTCTTTCTCTCTTTGTGTGGATGAAAAGAAAATGAGTTTACTACTGGATCCAAACATAGGCTATTGCAATATGTTTCCGAGAATACTATACGCATAACTTATTTAGTTTTTTTAAGGAAGCATGGATCTGGCAATTCTCATTAAATATTGGCTTTTTCTTCTACAAAGCACTGATCCTCAGGAGACAATTTATTTAATAACCATCTTCTGAAGTCGTAGCATGGGGCCAGAACTGCCATCAGCACTGACACTGTAATGCGGGACAGAGCGGGAAATGGCTCTGATCTTGGAAATTTTAGTTTTATGTAGATAAAATTCACACAATGGAAAAAATGAAATTACAAAACTCAGATGAGTACAGTTACTCAAGGGAATAACAATGCAGTGTGAAGGGGAAAGTGGCAGGGCTATCTACTTAGGGTGATCATGAAATGATGAAGACTGACATTTGAAAGCACTGAGAAGGAAGAGGGAGAGAGGGCCAAGCAGATATGTGGATGACTGGCTTCTCAGGCAGAGGGAATGATGCATTATAGGGAAGAGAGGCCCCTTGCTATTGCAAACTTTATATTCCCCAATACAGGGGAATGCCAGGGCCAAGAAGTAGGAGTGGGTGGGTAGAGGAGCAAGGTGGGGGGGAGGGTATAGGGAACTTTTGGGATAGCATTTAAAATGTAAATTAAGAAAATGTCTAATAAAAATTTTTTTTTAAATCCTAGACAATTAAAAAAAAAAAGTCCCATTAAGCATGTCCAAAGATGGCAAGGACAAGTGAGTCACAATCACCGGTCGAGTCCTAGAGGACATCAGCAGAAAGCCTCAGAACTCATTAGCTATACTAATGTCCTGAATACAGTAACTGCCATAGGACTCACTGATAGGAGCCCAAGGTAGATACCCAAGTAATCAAAGGCAGCACTCCACAGAGACAGGTACATATCCATGTTTACTCCTATACCAGTCCTAAGGACCAGGTCATGCCACTGGCCTAAGTGTCCAGATGAGTGGACTTGAACTATCATTTATCTAATATAAAAATTTCATTCATGTTGTTTTATGAAACTGGTTGGAATTGGGATCAGTCTATTATGTGATATAAACCTGTTAAGTAGAATAAACCGTACTGAGGAAAACAAGTATATAGAATTTGAAACAATCTAACTAGTGAAAATAGAAGGGGACATTAGGGAATCCCAATGGGAATCATGGAAGAAATAGGAGGGAATGGGAGGGAGCAAGAGACTAAATACAAACACAAGGACCATATATGCATGGATGAGTTAATACTCACTGATGAAAGAAGATGAGTCATTGCTATGACTAGCCATTTGAAGGTTCTTTGCTGACCAATGAATTCACAACACTTAGGTTTTAGCAGAATCTTCCTTACTCCTTTTTTTGTTTTGTTTTTTTGTTTTGTTTTGTTTCGAGACAGGGTTTATTTGTATATCCCTGGCTGTCCTGGAAGTCACTTTGTAGACCAGGCTGGCCTCAAACTCAGAAATCCGCTTGCCTCTGCCTCCCAAATGCTGGGATTAAAGGCGTGCACCACCACTGCCTGGCTCCTTCCTTACTCCTATGTTAAGAAAAAGTAACTATGAATCAAGACAAGCAACAGCGTGAGCAGACTGCCCAGCTTAGAAAGCTACTGCAGTCATTCAGTTCCCATGGCTGATGTAATGAAACAGAGGTGTGAGGTGCCACAGGCTGGTTGGATTGTTAATACATTTAAATACACAAGCTGGTGGACCACAGAGTACAGACACAATCTTTGTTTCAGTGAACAGAAGTAGATGGGCAGCTGTCTCTTGTCCTCCTTTAGAACTGGGACTTAGGGGTTTGCTCTCTAGTTGTGATTACATACATATTTTTTTAAGCAAGAATTTTTTCCTACAATGGTAAGTTGTTCAAATTCCTGCTTTATCTCCAAATATCCCCTGAACAGAGACACACAGTCATACTGAGTTCCTCTCCCATCTCTGGCCTCTAGAGGTTCAAGGTTTGTAGTAGTTTCCTAGAATTGTGGTGACAGATCCCCACTGACTGGGCAAATAACTTAATTCTCTCAGAGTGTAAAACCAGCTGTGGCCAGGCAGTACTGATTTCTGCAGAGGTTCAAAGCAGGGGAGGGAGGCAGGGGGAGTCCATCATTAGCATCCGAGGCCAAGAATGTTTGACATAGCTAGTATGTGGCTTTACATCTGCAGTCTCTGCCTTTCCTTTCCTAATAGGGCCACATCCACAAGTCCTGTAGGTTGTCATATGGACACACCACTAAGGTTCATTCTAAAACTAACTGCAAGGCTCCTCCTTCGTTCTACCAGAGAACCTTCCAATGGCATTCATTACAGTGCTCTACAGCTGCCTTCTGGTTGGTCAGTTTGGCCTAACAGATGTGAGCTTCTGAAACACGGAGAGCAAGTCTTTCCACTCTCCATCCTTCATACCAAGCAATTCCTGAACGTCATGCATAATCAATTACTCTTAATTGAGCACATTAATTACAAATCACTGAGTAGATTTATACAAAGATGAAAAGTCTAATTAATTCTCACCAGGTAGATTAAACTTCCTGCTACCACCAGAAGGAACACTCTGAGATTTTTAATATGATGTTGGCTTTTTAAAAATGTTTGGCTTCTATTTCTGTCTTTGTCAGAATATTATACATAGGATCATTGATATTATCAATGTACCAATTAGTAATGGTACCAATGAAATTACCAATATGTATTATGTACTGGTAAACAGGAAGAGGTCTTATTTTTCTTTATTGGAGATAGATTTTTCCCTTACATAATATATGGTAATTACAGTTTTGCTCCTTCTACTCCTCCCAGGAACTCATCCCCTCCCTTCCCATCTGGATCCTCCTTACAGGGGGAGTTTGCAATCCACAGGACATGGTTATTTTTTCATTATCAGTGAGTCTAGGAGTTTTTGAAAGCTGCTTCTGTAAAGTTGTGTTATCTTCTTCCACTAGTTATTCACAGTATGACCATTTTCCATTTTCCATTTTCCAAAAATGGGATCAGAATGATCTAATATCAAGATGAGTGCTGGCTGGTTCACATTTATTACGAACTTGGCAGAACCTAGAATCATCTGATAAGTGATTCAACCAATGATTTGCCCATATCAGGCATATAAAAGACTGTCTTGAATGATGACTGGGAAGGATGGGCCCAGCCCTAGGCAGGCAGATCTGGGGTATATTAGGAGGTGAGCTGAGCATGAGTCTGGGAGTGAGCCACTAAGCAGACATCCCCAGTGGCTTCTAATTTGAACTCTATTCCTAAATTCCTATTCTGATTGCCCTTAGTGATGGACTGTGGCCCAGCAATGTCTTCCTCTCACTTGCTTATTTATCATGATGTTTATTATACCAAATAAAGTCAAGCTAGAACAACCATATCCAATTTTTATGACATCATGGAGATAAGAATAAGGATAAGAAGAGGATAAGAAGAGGAAGCAATGTAATAACTCCTGTTTAAGGCATTTTCTTGCAATGAGTATCCATTTCTCTAAAACATAGGCCATTTTCCCTGCCATACAGTGACTTGTTATACCACAAAAAGCTGGAGAAGTTGGTGGCACCAACTACTCCTACTCCTATCATAGCTATTCCACCTTTATCCAGGTCTTAATTCATAATTATAGCTGATTTCATGCTCATATGCTGAGGCTGATGGCTCTGCTCCAATTATTTCCTTGCTTTTTTAACAGAGGAAGAGAACCAGTCATTACTATACAACAGATTCATGGAGATCTGCAAACTGATAGAAAGAAAGAAAGAAAGAAGGAAGTAGGCAGGTAGGGCACTCTAAATCCAAGATAACTCAAATTCCTTAGAGATGATGCTACCAAGCTTCATCCTCATATACTTAAAGAATCTGCAATGTTTACAAATAAACCAAATTTTTCCTCTTCTGAACTCTGTTCCTGTCCTCTAATCCTTTAACAGATGGAGAAAAAAAAGACCCAATATCAGTCTTCTCCAGTTATGAAAATGAAAGGTTGGTGATCATCACCTTCAGATTCTGAAAACTTGAGATGACATAGACTAGAGATGACAGACTGTAAACGATGATTGAGTGACAGCAGCAGATATGTCAAGGACGAGAAGCATGGCATTAAGGACCTATGGCATTTCAGAGACAACATGAAGAGGAAAGGTAAGTGTGGGTACAGTCTCCCAGTGTACGAGTCATCTGACCTCAAAGCAGCAGTCCATTGAATATGATTGCTACTTTCTATCAGATTTATGAGCTCTATCAGCCATCCAGAAATAGCAAGTGAAGAGACCAATTCTTCTTCATTCTAAGAACTGCAAGGTGAATAGCAATAATCACAAACTAGTATGCTGTCAAGTATTTATTGAGAGGCCCAATTAATTAATGTACATTGTTTTGGCTTCTTGGGACATAACTAAAACTAGATATGGCCATACTGAAGACACTAGTATCCAATGTGTACTCAAGTTGAGTATCAAGATGAACCATAGAGCAGTGACAAGCTATAGCCTACACTGTAGTGTCTGCACACAGGTTAGGCACACAAGGAAAATAACATCACATGTGCATTCAACAATATGTGTGCTGAAAGCAGACTCCCTGTGGTTCGCACTATGTAAAAAGGAGAGTCTTTTACTAAGCAAATGATAGGCTAAATTCCTTATAGCTTTTAATATAAAAATGATTCTTAGAATGAGATAAAAAGCACTGTAAATTTAATATATAAATGATAGACAATAAGCTTGAGAACTTCATAAAACATCATTTTCTGAGGTTTTCAGGAAATGCTCTTCTGGGCACCATGTGTTCTTAAAGCATTTTACTTTCTGATAGAGGAAGGTCTAAGGTCAATGCTGCCAATTCTTGCCAATAGACTCAAGCTAGGAGCTGTGAATGCCAGTTTCCTCCAACAAGACAGACCATGATGAGCTTAACTATTCTCACAAGTGCTAGCACTGCCAGTGTCATAGATGACTATTTCTACATCTGTTAATGCTATTAGCACCTATGAATAGCATCCATCATAGAGGACAAAATTCAAATTCTAGGCTCATATGTCATCACATGCAACTTTCAGCTGCCTTTGAAGAAAGTAATTGGCCCTCTTACGTTTATCTAACTTTCACCTAAACATTGATGTTCTGTCATTCTGGGCTGTGAGTATGCATGTATATGTTTAGTGGCATGGGCACACATATGTGCATATGGAGGATGATGTCATATTACTTTAATTCCTCTTCACTTTGTTTTTTTTTTTTTTTTTTTTTTTTTTTTTTTTTTTTTTTTTTTTTTTTTTTTTTTTTTTTTTTTTTTTTGAGGCAGGTTTCTTACTGGATATGGAGTTTACCAATTCTGTAAGCCTAGCCAGATAGTGAGCTCATGGGCTCCTCTTCTCCACCTCCCCATCACTGGGATTGCAGAGATACAGCATCAGCAGCAGCATGCCTGGCTTTCAATGTGGGTACTGCAGCTCTGCACTCTGGTCCTCATGCTTAGCAAGCTTACTGGCTGAGTCATCTCTCCACTTCCCTCTTCATGGTGCTGTAGCAAAGACTCATCCTACCCCTTTCCATGTGCACATTCTCTGTCACAGTGCTATCTGTTCTGTCACACAGAATGTCCAAGTCCATCACTTCTCTGCCTACAAGTCTGGAAGCCCTGTCACTATTGTCTAAAGAATTCTCTTTTGACAAATATTCAAAGTCATTCATAATCTATCTCCAACACAATGTTATCGTTTCTTCTGTGCCTCAGCATATGTCAGCTAACTGTAAGATACAACAGCTGTGCTTTATAGCAGTTCCTGTGGTTTCTGCCTTGTAATTCCTTTTGTTACTACTCATCATCCAGCTGGGGGGGGGGGGGTGAGTGTTGCTCTTTTCTATTCACATTCTCAGGCCCAAATCATTTATTTCATTTCTTCCTTCTTGCCATCTCAACAGTTCACTATTAGCATAGTTAAGAAGGAAGAAGGAAGGAAGGAAGGAAGGAAGGAAGGAAGGAAGGAAGGAAGGAAGGAAGGAAGGAAGGGGAAAAGGAAAAGGAAAGGAAAAAGAAAAGAAAGAGGGAGGGAAGGGAGGGAGGGAGGGAAGGAAGGAGGGAAGGAAGGAAGGAAGGAAGAGAGAAAGAGAGAGAGAAAGAAAGAAAGAGAAAGAAAGAAAGAAAGAAAGAAAGAAAGAAAGAAAGAAAGAAAGAGAGAGAGAGAGAAAGAAAGAGAGAAAGAGAGAAAGAAAGACAGAAAGAAAGGGAGAAAGAAAGTGTGGGAAGCCGGCGTAATCACTGAGCTAAGATGGCACCCAGGCTTAGTGCCAAGCCTCGTAACCCCATCCTGTTTACTAAAACTTCTGAAAACATGCAGCTGAGTCACCTGCGCCTACCGCATGATCTGAAATGTCATATAGCCTTACCATAGTGTTAGCCAATGATCTGTTGTCCTGCCTGCATGTGCAACTCGTGCTAGGGGTGGGAGGATGCTGATTGGAGAGCATTGAGTGGAGAGAGATGATGCAAGAGGGTCTAGATATATATTGAACTGCCTGAATAAAGGAAGCAGAGATTGCTGGGAAACATCAGATGGAGAACCTACCTTGGTGTGAGTGTCGTTATTCCCATTCTCTGCTGGTCAGAGATTGGGGTCGCGGCAAGCAAGCAAGCAAGCAAGAAAGAAAAGAAAGATGTAAACAAAAAATAAAACCTCAAAGCTGAGATGTCTGTATTTACCTGCAATCTAGCTACTAGAGAATCTGAAGCAGAGGATTATGAAATCAAGATCAGCCCAGGTGACCTAGAGAGTTCAAGATTTATTGACAAACTTGGTGAGGATGTAATTTTAAAAGAAAATGTTAGTTAGTGTAAAAAACTCAGTTAATGTAAAGATACAGAATATCTTCACACAAAACCAGAAATCACTTGAGGAGATTTCTACTTCCTTTTCCTTTCTTTTTTTTTCTCAATGATCTTATGAGATGGAAGACTCGGGAACACAGCCATACTCCAGAATACATTTCCCTGAGGTTAACAAACAATATTGTTGCCTGTGGTCAACCCTCTGCTGTGGCAGGTCATCAGGACACACCTTGGTGGCTCTGTATGGATGGATTACAAACCTTGCCATATACTCTTTCCAGTTTTGAACACTAGCAACCTGTCTGTAATCAAAATACTTCAACTCAAATATGAAGTTTTGTTTTCCTGAAACCCTTTGGTCCACTGACTCCACTGACCATTATAGTCAACCCTAGGTATTTACTTTCCATTCTGGTTCACAGAAAAGTTGGTTCAGCTTCAAGTGATCAGAAAGAGAAGTTAAATGAATAGAAATTTCTAGTACCCCAAGAGCTCATGTCTTTAGCTGCATATGTAGCAGAAGATGACCTAACTGGCCATTATTGGGAAGAGAGGCCCCTTGGTCATGCAAACTTTATATGCCCCAGTAAAGGGTAACGCCAGGGCCAAGATGTGGGAGTGGGTGGGTAGGGGAGCAGGGCGGGGGATAGGAGAGGGTTTAGGGGACTTTCGGGATAACATTTGAAATGTAAATGAAGAAAATATCTAATAAAAAGTGGGAAAAAAAGAAATTTCTTACCCATAAAGATACAACACTTACTCCATGTGATATGTCTCTAATTCTCTTAAATTTTAAAAGTGAAGATCTTAATAGAAATGGCACTCAAGTAAATGTCTCCTTGAGGCTTTACTCTGTAGAAAAGCATGCTTCTAATCACCAGGAAGAGGTTCTCTGCTCTCTTTGCCTGGAATTCTGGCCCCAAGTTTTTCTACATGGTCCACAGCTTCATTTAATCTTACAGTTGAAGATACTCTATGTCCTCAGAAATGACTCCCAGGATCGAACACTCTTTAATGCCAACACCACCACTCTCTGTGCACTCCTTATAGTACACCTCTAACATGGTATCTTAGAGTCAGCTACAGCAGCAGCAGCAGTAGCAGTAGCGTAACTAACCTTATAATGCACTTCAGTTTCACCAGAGGCTTTGCTGAGCATGTCACACACTGTATATACACAATTCCTACATATTCCTTCTCCGTCAGTTTTTCCTCTTACATATGATGCTATGGGAACACAACAAAAATAAAACCACCTAAGTAGAGAGAGATGATGAATAATGTACCCTACCAAATATATGATAAGTGCTTGTAAGTAAGGTTAGATTTTTAAGACAGTTTTGCAGAGTGAGATGTCTAGAGAATGAATACTTTAGGGTTTAAGTTTTGTCTGGTCCATACCTCATTAATAGTACTAGTTAACCATCAGTTAGTCAGAATTCCCTTAACGTCTGCTCTCTGTTCATGAAGTTGACAGCTGACCCAGTTTTAGTGGTCTCACACCAATGTGCATACAGGCAGCACTAATTAAACTCAGTGGATTATGAGAGAGAGGGGTGGGGAGAGGGAGAGAGAGAAGTTTGGAGAGGGATATAATGAGGGAAGGATGGAGAGAAGAAAGATTTAGAGAGGGAATGAGGGGCAGCATGATTATTTTACAAATGTATACAATTCTTACAGACTAAATAATGTGAAAGGAAAGGCTCCCAAAGCCCCACCTTAGATCAAGAGCTATAGGCGATTAATGATACTAAGAGAGGGAGAATCAGTCTTTTCCAGAGTCAGATGACCTGCTAGCCTATCCAAACCCAAATCATCATCTCTAAACACATATACATATAAGTCACACTAAATTGTTCACAATAGATTGCATTTATACATAAACATACAGGCATATAAATTAACGATATTACATAAAGAAGAGCTCATGAAGTTGAGGAAGAGTTGGAGGATATGGGAGAAATTGGAAGGGAAAATGTGGGACAGAAATGATATAAATATAATATTTATTATAAAATTCTCAAAATATAAATGCTTAAAAACAGCCTTACTTTGAAACTTTGAGAGAGTTACTTGCCTAAGCAGGTTTCTAGGAGAATTTCTTTGAGTCAGGAAGTTATGAAAGACACTCAGATTGAAACTGCTTAGCTCACACAACCTTTGAATTGCCCCAGCTCTCTTCCCTCTTGTCTTCCACTAGTCATTTGAGATCAATGGTTCAATGGAAGCTCAACAATCACATCTAACATGATCTTCAATATGCTCTTAAGCCCTCAAAGCATCACATCTCTTAAGAATCAATCATGCTCAGTTGTGTTGAGTATTACTTCCAACTGTGACATTTCATCATTGGAGGATTTAGGGTCAGAGCCTGTGCTCTGCAGCTCTAATAGGCTAAGCTTGACCTTCTTCTCCACGATACAAATTTAGGCAATAATAATGAAAAAACAAAAACAAAAAACAGAAAGGATATTTATTCAATATGACCCCACTGGGAAGATGCTTATCTCAATGTGTCCTATATCCTGGTCTGTCTTCCATTTCTAACAGGAAGTTTTAGATTTAGATAGCAAAAGGTATGTGTAGTTAAGCAGTCCTGGTCAGTGCTTCATTTATCCGTCTTCATCAGTTCACCTTTAGTGTGTCCTGCAGCATTATCTGATATGATTATCAGAACCACATGACTCTTTGTTGGCAGGTAAGTGTCTCCTCTGGCTGAGCACAGATCTTCAGTCATTCCTTTATGGCACCATGAGACTCTTGGGGGCATTTTAATTTTCCATTGTCTCACTATTAAGTTCAGCTCAGCTGTGCTTGCTAACCAGGTGTACGCAATGAGGCAATGCCACAGTTTCTAACACCAATCTCCTGAGGGCTTGTCAAGAGGAGGAGCACACATTTCTCTTTCAAATATCTCCGCTCAGGCCAGCAGTATGGCTTAGCAGGTAAGAACACATGCTGCCCAAACCGATGGCCTTAGTTCAATTCCCAAAATATGATGGAAGCAGAGAAATGACTCTTGTAAGTTGTCCTATGTCTTCTACACTTATGCCTTGACATTCCCGTGTCATTCCATTGGACATCAAGCAAACAACAAGTAAAATAAAATATCTCCTTTTCCTTCCATGGTAATTATGATTTCAGTCATTTGCTACGTCTCGACCTTACTTTCGGGAAAGTGAAAAACCACCACATTTGGAAAGTTACTAAATAGGAATTGTTCTAGAATAAAAAGCTACAGTGCTGCTGAGGCTTGAGATGAACCACAGTTGCATCCCAGAACCAAAAGTAACTGTATCTTCAACATGGATGACAGAAACATATCTCTAGAGCTCTGACCTACGAATGGGTTAAAATTTTATCAACCATTCAGTCTAATAAAGCAGCGAGTTCATTGTGTGTTCTTTGAGAAAGAGTTCAATAAAAAAATGTTAAAATTAAAACTCTGGCACTCTAACAGATTAAATTGCAAGGAAACATCTCAGTTGGGGGCTGACACATCATTCCCTAGAGAAGTCAGAATAATTGAGGCTTTCATAAAACAACAACCGTCACTGCTCAGCATTTTCAGAGACAAAAATTGCCTGAACTTCATCAAAAAGCTTTGATGGGAAAGCCAGGCATTACCCCCTCTGTAGATGGGGAAGTGGGTACTCTCTGTATCAGCCAGCTCACACACACAGTGCTGAGTAAGTGTGCTGGCTACTGTTTGAATTTTGTCTTTTGATTCCTAATATTTCTGTTAGCTATGCTCCCTCTTGGTACCAACAGTGTGAACATCACCATTACTGCTCTTTCTTTTAAGAAAGATGCACAGAGGAGCGTGCTGAGATTTTGAAGTGAAGGAAGGTAGATATCTGGACTAAGCTGCATTAAGGTGTGCTTGCTGTGTGGCTTTACACAACCAAAGACACACCAAACAATGCTCTTGCTTCTACATCAATGCCCAGTGCCCACACATACGATTGATGGCACTCAATTAATGCTGCTCTCCGCTGTCTGCTTTCTCAGTGACACTAAGTTATCTCAGCACGTTATAGCTGCCTTGAAATTTCTCCACTGACTCCTGCTACAATTGAGTATTGATTGAAATTTTCTATTACTGTACTTAGTTACAAAACTTTCAATAAACAGGTCACAGGTGATGCTGTGGCTGGTTTCAAGGATAGCTGAAAGACCCAAGAGTAATGAGACATCCCAAGAAAGAGCAAGGAACCTCAGCTGCTCAAGCGGAGTATGCAGCCTGGGTGTGAGTGTGACCTATAAATTCAATATGTAACTAGTTGCTTCTGACTCTCAAATGCAGGACACAAAACTGGAAATGGTTTGTGTCAACTAGATCGCATTTTAAACAGGCAAGTGTAAAGACTAGACGAATTGCCTTGCCTGAGACAGTGTGGCACATCTGATAGCCTCCTAGTTTCACTTACATTATTATACATTGAATCTATCTTGGGTCTTGAATTTGATACTCTCTTTCAGCTCAAGCACAAAACCAGGTACTGCAGTCACAGAGAAACATAAGGCATTGATTACCACCATAAAACCTTGGTAATGGATGAGCAGGCTATGATGAATAAACACACCTTTCTTGCCATTTACTTTTGTAAGGAAACTTTAGTTGCAACCTTGCTAAGCTTTCTAATTTTCATATTGTCTTTGACTGTTTCTAGCCATGATGGCATAGAACAGAAAAAGATACGGCACACTTTACATATGCTACAAACCCAAATACCAAGCAACTGCTTCCTTGTTAAGAAAGGGAAAAGAGTGGGTCTGGAGAGTTTGCACAGTGGTCAAAATCACTTGCTGCTCTTCCAGAAGACCTGAGTTTAGGTTCACCATCCATTTGGTGGTTTACAACCATCCATAAATACAGACCCATGTAACCAATGCCATCTCTGACCTCTGACAAAGCACAGATGTGATATAAACATTCATGCAGGCAAAAGTAAAATATAAAATAAGATATAAAAATGCTGTGTAAGCAGAACATCAATGAGATGATTTTAGGACAATGTTATAAACTCCTGAAAACCAAATATAAACTGATAAGAAGCCACCAAGGAAGACGACTTTACTCAGGTCTTGTGTCTAGAGAACACAATTTTTAAAAGCATGAAAAGGGTAGAGTGTTGCAAATCACAAGGACCTATGAAAACCAAAGTGCAGACTCAGAAAGTATGATGGCCATAGATATTCATGGACATGGGCCCTGTATAAGAGCAATGGAACATATAGGCCTTAAAGAAAAGGTGAGGTCCTGTGCAGAGAGCATCATGCACACCATTCTAGGAAATCTGGGAGTCAGAACAGAAAGACACTGAAGTTAGATGCCTGAGGCACCTGGACAGGACAAGTGGCAGACTTGAGCAATGATTGGGGGGTTCTCTACTCAATAAGAACAGATGGAGATCAGAGAGGAGGGGGATGAACCTCACTGAGAAACCAAGGGAAAACACTTTCAAGGACTCTGAGAACAGGCTTCTCCATGTGATCTAAACCTGGGCAAGAAAGCACCATGGAGCATCATAAGCAGGCACTGAGTGCAGGAAGGTAAAGAATCTTCTATGAGACCCAGTGTCAGGGTCTTCATAGTCGCACAACTGTTTATCCTCTGCATTTGGATACATAAACAAATACATAAAAGGGAGGGGTGTCCTCTGAGCTTATACCAAGTGCTTGGCAAGGAACCAGATTCAGGACAAGGGCTAAGAGTTTCCTTGTCTCTGCTCTATAAATACCCTGAGAACCCAACCTTAGTGATGTGCAAGTTTTCCCAAACAACAGATGATTTTTAAACACCTCCACTCCACTCGTGGTCACTTTTGCAAGATCTCTAGGTACAGAGGAGATAACACTGACTTAACCATAACATCATCTCACATTCAATCCAGACTCCTGGTCATGAATCACTCACCAGAGGGAGGGGCACAGTAGCATTGAGGCAAAAACCAGCTATCGTTTGAGTCAATACTGCATTTTGATCATTGACATACATAAATAGACTCATGAGATTTACAAATTATGAAGATATTTTTAAAAATCTCAACCATGAAAGTAAGACCTCATCTGACTTCATCTAAAACATATATTTTTTGGTATTACTAGGTAAATAATAAGACATCATTTGAGAACATCTAAAAAATATTTTTAGTATTATTAGGTAGGAAAGCTGTTGGCTTGAAGCTCAAAGCTCCATTTGCTGCCCTGTCCTTGAAGCTGATGAAAGAAGAGTAGGCTTTAAGGGGGTGCTGTGCCTCTGCAATGTCATGTACAAGTAACTTCTCAATAAATAATTCGGGCTGAGATAATGACTTGGTTTAGGGAATACTTTGAGGCACTATCTGTGCACATTTAGCTTGAAAGATTCTCTCTCCTAATCCTCCGTTATCAGGTCACTCCCAATTAATATAAATAATCACATACACACAGCTGTCTCCCAGAATCATAAACACTAATTACTCTGTCTGAATTATTGACATGCGGCCTTGTTTACAAATGTCTGAATTTCCTGTTCAGGATAAAATTCCCTTTTGTCTGACACAAATCCAAGTGTGGCAATGCAAGCAGATAGATCGAACATAGCTGGCTCAGAACTCCTTCCCTGTGTGCCATTAAGAAACCTGCAGGATAAAAAGGCTTCCCCCCAGCACTGATGGCTTGTGTTGAAGCATTAACAGATTACACAGTTGCTTTCTTTTCCAAACTTGCTCCATTCTATCCTCTCTGGTTCCAGCCAGTTTTGTAAATTCACTTAGTCTCACCAAGAACTGAAAGAACCTTTCCAGAAGTTATATGTCTTATTTCTTCTCTACTAGTCAGTGCCCACCTCAGAGATATAACCATACATATTAAAAATAGAATAAGATTAAAAGTTGTTTTAACTTATGGTTCCAGAATAATAAGATCCAGTAAAAGTATGAATGCTTTTGTGTTACTGTGGTGTAGAGCAGAAGTTGACAGAACCCAAGTGGAGGCACAGGTTTCAGTAGCCAGGGTTGTGAAACAAAGGACCATGAACCACACAGCTTACAAAGTACAACTGTATCGTACTATAGATCTGAAGTAATCAAGTTGGTAGTGAGATTGGCTTTCTGTGAAGGAGAGTATTTTCTTGCCAACACCCCTCCTCAGCTTTTGTTAGAATGACATCATGCCAATCTCATTGCCTTTCCTCTTTCTTTGTCTCTGTCTTTTTCCTTCTCTTTTCTCTCTGTCTTCATCCCCCACCTGTCTGTCCTTTCCTTTCTTTACACCAGTAATAAGTCAATTCCGCTATGACATCACTTCGACTAATCATATTTGCAATGTTATTTTCCAAATGATATCATATTCTGAGATGCTGGGAATTAGGAGTTTAACATATAAATTGAATTCAATCCACTGGAGTACACAACCCAATAGTAACACTGTGAAAGGTGATCTGGCCACATTCTTCCTTACACCCCCACCAAGTGCCAGTCCTTTTCGTTTTACTTGGAAATTTCAAAGGATAGTACTGTAGAGCCACTTCTTAGAAAAAGCTCTAAGATAGAAAGATTAGGGAAGAAGGCATGGCCCATTTCCTTAAACCTCTGTTTTCTTAGTTGACATCACTGGCCCCTGTAGAGCTTTGGAAGAGACCAGAGTCTCCTGGATCCTAGTCAGGTTGGACTCAGACATGGCAGCTCTGTAGGTCCTGCTAGAGCCAACATGACATGAGAGGCTTCAATAGCTGGTACGTGACTCCAAGCAAAGTGATCAGTAGATTCTAATGGGCTGCTGTGACTGCAGAGTAGCAGGAGCCATGGTTGAGTTGTTCCAACAGGTATAAGTAAGAAACACACACTTGGAAGTCAAACAGACCCAGGCCTAGCAAGAGTATTTATAAAACCCAGTAAAACGCAATTGTCACCATTGACCTTGCTAGTGAATGTATTGATGTGCAAAGTCAGTGATGAGTGCTACTTTACTGGGACTGCCACAAGAAGCATGGAGGCTTAAGTAGCAGAAATGAGTTCTTTCACCAGTCTGTGGGCCAGAAGAGACATCTGCTTGCTGCCACAGCACTTTCCCTTTGGGGACGATCTTGCTTCTTTATCAACTCCAGTGGTACTCAGCATCCTAGGTCTTGGAGCTGCCTAACTCCATTCACTTCTCAAATCTTTGCGTGGCTGTCTATTGCATGTCTGCATCATTAGCTCTCAACTCTTAACTTAACAGAGTCCCTGTTTCAAAGACTACAGTCACAGGTTCCCAGGCTAGGATATCCCCCATTAAATAAAACTAAAGCAGGGAAAATTACAACAGATTCCTAAAATTAGATTTATCACAAATTACTTGATCTGATATGCATCTTTATCTCTTCAAATTGAAGATTCCTATGTCTTTACAGTGGTATTAGAAGATCAATATTTTCTAGCTAGAACTTCTTCGGCAAACACATATGTAGGGCTATCATAGTCAATAAAACGCTTGCTGTGCAAACATGGGGATGTAAATTAAATGCCTGAGGTGCACATAAAAGAACCAGGCATGATGAAATATACTTATAATTGTAGAGCTAGAAAAGTAGTGACAGGCCATCCATAAGGCTCACTGAGAAGCTGGCATGGCCTAATTGCTAAATTGTCAGCTATGGAGAACCCTGTCTCAAAAAAACAAGTTGGATGAAGATAGCCAAGGCTGATCTTTAGCCTCCCCACAAATTCACACTGGAGCGTACACACCCATATGGGGACCTTCATAGTCTCTCTCTCTCTCTCTCTCTCTCTCTCTCTCTCTCTCTCTCTCTCACACACACACACACACACACACACACACACACACACACACACATACATACACCTGCCTCATGCAAACAGTACATGCTGAAATTGCATGGCACATTGTCCTCTGCCTGTTGTATCTCTCTCACCTGACAGTGGTGAACATGAGGCTAGGAATCATATCCGGTTATTGTATAGTCCTCAGTTTAAAAATGATCTGTCACAGAGTAGCAGGACCAGAACAAGGAAAAGTTACCAAGTGTACTCAGCTTAGAAGGCTCACCATTCTGGCCATACAAATACTCAAAGATTTGAAACACAAAGGTGGAAAGAAAAATAGAATGAAAAGAATGACAAGAAGGGTGAGATAGAGAAGCAGGATATCAGAAAGAGACTGGAAATAAAGGTCTGATCACAGAGCACATATCAAATGACAGTGCTCTTTCAGAGACCTCAGGGTTCTTTACAGTTGACTTGGACCATTTTGGGCCAATAGGATGTGAACAAAAGCATCTAATACCATATAAGAGCTGACCCAATCTTTCCTGCTTTTCTTCTTACAGCTGTGGTGGTTATGCATCATGTGTCATGATAATAACATCAAAGGGAGTGGCCCCAAACACATCACATAACTTCTGTAGCTGAGATGCTGAGATAGCCACCGTTAACCTGGTCAGCATAGTTGTTATACCCTGATTTGTTAATTGTAGGCATATCAAAGGTAAGGGATAGTGATATATTTTATATTATTTTGATCATAGGAGAAAATCTAAAGAAACTTGATTTACTGTGGTAGTAAACCATGCAAGCTGACTAGCAGATCCTAGACTCCTTCACTCCACATCTATATTTAGAAGCTGGAAATACGTTCCAAACTAGCTATTTCCCTGAGATGGCCCTGACCAGCTAACAACTTGGATGTAGAAGAATTTTATGGGCAGCCACTTAGAAAACAGCTCATCATTTTAAACTTCCCTTTTTCCCATCACCACACACTCTGTCACTGAGACTGATGTTTACTGAGCTTTCACAGGCAAAACTGATCTCCAATTCTACCACTGCCACAGCCGCCACCACCGCCACTGTCACCACCGCCACCACTACCACTGCCACCACCACCACCACCACCACCACTACCACCGCTGCTGCTGCCACTAACACAACCCCGTTAGTATCTCTTTGTTTCAGCTTTGTTATCTGGCTACTGTAGAAGCTTCAAAGGGACATCTCTGCTTTCCTGTGATTGTTGGAATTGAAGTTGCTTTTACAATACTCTTTTAATGTAATAACCTCACCAATTAAAAACTGTCCAGGAACACTTAAGTATAGCAATAAATACTAGTAAAAATTAAAAAAAGCAAAGTAGCACCCTTTATTATTTCTGCCTGATACATGCATGCAATATAAACATGTATGAGAAGTCACTGTCAGTAATAAAGTGATCCACTAGAAAAAGTCCTAAATCATAGTACCACCTCTAGATTTACTTATGTTGTGAATATGAGAAAATAACTCAAAATATTTGGATATGTGTGGGATGTGTGAAGCAAATATCAGAAGGGCATATAGACAACACAGAGCTTCCCACAGACTCCTGAGACCAGGCATCCTGGGAAATACCTGCAACCTCGCTTCTTGGCCAAGGCAGGATAATCACAGGCCAGGGCTCACTTGGGCAACCTAGCGAGACTTTGACTTAAAAGACTGAAAGCAAATCCTAAATACAGTGCTGGGTAGGACATCTAGTTCTCCCATTTGTTGATTCTGGCTTGGTAGTCATGAACCTCAGTTGACTAAGCCACTGTAAATAGAAGATACAGTGACAGTAAGATTCAAAAGGGGAATACATGTAGGAAGAATTAACACACTGTTTCTGAAGATAGGCATGATGGTGCTCTTGGTTCTGCTGCTTCGCTACATCATGCATGTAGGATCCTGTTCATTTGTTTTTCTAACACATATTTAGTTAGTGTTGGTCTACTGTACACTGGATACATCCTAACAGCTGAAAATGCAGCCTTATACAAAGTGCATTCAATCTTGCATTCATTGACCTTACAGTCTAAAGATGAGATAGATTAGCATTATTAAAAGATAGAAAAAAAGATAGCCACATGAGTAAATGTATAACTGGAAGACTGAAAAAAAAAGCAATGGAAAGAGGTAGCATGTAATGACAATACATTTAGAGAAAAGCTTTGGGAGTAGATCAACTGACCCTTTCACTTTCCTTTTTTTATTTTTTTTTTTTTCATTTTTTTTTTCATTTTTATTTTTTGCATTTAAATTTAATTCTTTTTTATTAGATATTTTCTTTATTTACATTTTAAATGCTATCCCAAAAGTTCCCTGTACCCTCCCTCTGCCCTGCTCCCCTACCCACCCACTTCCACTTCTTGGCCCTGGCAATCCCCTTTACTGGGACATATAAAGTTTGCAAGACCAAGGGGCCTCTCTTGCCAATGATGGTCGACTGGGCCATCTTCTGCTACATATGCAGCTAGAGACACAAGTTCTGGGCATTCTGGTTAGTTCATATTCTTGTTCTACCTATAGAGTTGCAGACCCCTTCAGCTACTTGGGTACTTTCTCTAGCTCTCCCATTGGGGGCCCTGAGTTCCATCCAATAGATGACTGTGAGAATCCACTTCTGTATTCTGCATAGCCTCACACGAGACAGCTATATCAGGGTCCTTTCAGAAAAATCTTGCTGGCATATGCAATAGTGTCTAGGTTTGGTGGCTGATTATGGGATGGATCCCCGAGTGGGGTAGTCTCCTAATCTCTGTGCCTTAAAACTCTTCTGTAAATGAAGATAAGTTACTAGTTCCATGGGATGTTCAAAATATGGAATTAGTGAGCAAAGAAATTACTTCCTAGCAAATAAAGTTCTCAATAAATATTATCGTATTAAATAGATTTTTTTGTTTGTTTGTTTTTTTCGAGACAGGGTTTCTCTGTATAGCCCTGGATGTCCTGGAACTCACTTTGTAGTCCAGGCTGGCCTAGAACTCAAAAATCTGCCTGCCTCTGTCTCTCAGGTGCTGGGATTAAGATTGTTTACTTAACTAAAAAATTCATCTAAGTAGCAAACCAGGCATACTGCTTAGTGTTCCTTGGTAACTTTGTCTGTTTGTAAAAACTGGGGATAAATAATATTTGATTGATAGAGTAGACTGAGAAGAATCACTGACATAGAACATACATACATACACACACAAACACACACACACACACACACACACACACACACAGCACACACACAGAGGGATGGGAGAGTTTGTCTTTGGGCAGCAGTCCCAGGTGTCCTGACAGTGGGGACTCTTCCCTCAGTAGCCTCTTCTGGGGAAGAATATATTTATCTCCACTGTAGATAACAAAGGAAGGAAGAAAAATTTCACACCTAGATGAAAAAGGTGATGTGCAGTCCAAAGCGATCTTCACCTTGAGTCAACAGCATGCTTATTGTTGACAATTTCTTGATTAGATCTTTGGCATTTTCCTCAGCCATAGTTTTCCCCCTGTTTAAATAAGATCTGAAAAGTCAGAATGGAATGCTTAAGAGAGAGGGGAAGAAAGTGAGGAGAGAGGAGAGCAGGAGAAAGCAGGGGAAGCAAAGGCAAAACAA
Organism: Mus minutoides; assembly: GCA_902729485.2. Taxonomy (NCBI): domain Eukaryota; kingdom Metazoa; phylum Chordata; class Mammalia; order Rodentia; family Muridae; genus Mus; species Mus minutoides. The sequence continues at coordinate 1,983,367 of LR753325.1, read as the reverse complement.
GGAAGCAGCTGAGCAGTTGATAAAGTCGCATGGATTGCATATGGATTTGTTACCCTTTTTTAGTTCTCAATGTAACTGCAAGAATACATTTAGAATATATAAAGAAATATCTGAACTGATATCTTATGATCAATTTAGAATAGAATAGCTACTGTCAGTGTTTCAGGCATTTAAAAATCCAAATTTTTTAAACAAATGTGACTTTTGCATTTTATAATACATTTTATATTTTGAGTTTTAAAATGGAATCAAATAGATGCTTTGATTTTTGGTTTTCTTGTTTGCTTATCTTCTAATCAAATTTGTTCTGCTATTTCGAGCCTCTACAAATATCCTTGTAGGCTCCTGGAGGACAACATGTTTCTCTCAGACTGTTAAGAACAAGGAGATTTGTTTAACCTTTGATAGAAAAGATTGCTGTAACAACATGCTTGCCAACCGACTCTGTGATTCTATGAATTTTATGTAACCTTTTGTCCCTTTCTGTCTCTGCCTTCAGTCTTTCTCTGCAGCTGCCTCAATAGATACAACACATTTTAGTAGATTAACCCAACAGCTGGTTATGGAATCTATACAATATACTTGTCAAACTATAAGGTCACCATAATATTATATGGAAACTATTGAAATTAATAAATCTTTTTCTTAGAAGAGATAAATAAGAAGCCAAATCAAAATACTATAAAAATATAGATATAATCATATATATTCCACACCATACTATTCAATTCTACAAGGATTTCATATTCAGGCAGACAGGGGTGGAGAAAAACAGGTTCAAAAGTGTGAAAATAAAGACAGAGAAAGAGAGTCCGACAGACACAGATATCTAGATCTCACAAAAACCCTTTATAATAGTGACCATTACAACTCTGTGGCTCGAACCTGGCATGTTGATATAAACATGTAAATCACATTTAGAAAGAGAGTTCAAGACCAGCCCGAGCTACACATACCCCATCTCAAAATTTAAAAATAATATATAGGCATAAAACTCCTAGGAGAGTGGATTGTGAATATAACCTGAATAAAACTTAGATGATCAAGCTATGCCTCTCTATAATCCTTATATGACTTAGACATGTCATTATTTTTAATCATTAAAAGTAAAATAAAAAGTAGACTTACAAGAAGCATAGCTTGGTAAGAACAGTAGACTTCATTTTGCCTACTGGCCATTAAAGCCTAAGGCACTCACCGTCTGTCCCTTGATAGAGAAAGCTAACATACTCCTCCTGTCATATACAATTAGTCACTCATAGCATCTGGCACTCACCCAGTGTAGCCTTCAGTATACCTGTGCTGGCTCACTGCACATCTGTCTATTCTTGTCAACAAATTCCCCACGGCTACTTAGAGACTGTGTGAATACTATTCAGCTGTGCCCATAGCGCTATACACAGCACCAAGCACATAGAAATCACTCACAGACAATTTGATTTAAAACATATTAATCACAATACACATGCAGCCCTTAATTAATTGTTTTTTCCCCAACACTAATGAATAAACCTACATTAGAGAGAAGGACCTGCCCCAGTTAGCATATTTAACACAGAGAGACCCCAAAACAAATCCCTATGAAATTGCTTAGTAAGATCTCTTTGAGCATTGAGCAAAAGAGAATATAGTCTTTATTGATCTATCTATGTAGATAAACTGGTTTAATGTGTCTATGGGGAATGCATAAGCCAGACAGAGTGGCACTCAGAGAAATAGACAGTGTGGTACTTCCCTTTCCTCTC
>LR753325.1:1952914-1981522 GCA_902729485.2 Mus minutoides | reverse complement strand
AGAGAGAGAGAGAGAGAGAGAGAGTGATACAGAAATACACATAACTCACTGTTCTAAAGAAATGGAGGCTGCAACCTCACTCCTCCCTTGCCCACCTTTATGACTTAAATTGCATCTCTATGTTTTCCTCTTTCAAGTAACATTACTATAGTCTCTACATTATGGCACAATTTTTAATGGTAGTAGCCACCATAGTCATATATCATAGTGATATACCATCTAAGTTCACCTTGTCCTCAACATAGAATGAATGATAGTAATGCTTACAAGAGACTAGTGATAGTATTAGGTCTTTCTGTCTCAAATATCTGCCATTGCTCTACTACTCTTAAATAAAACTGCCACTCCCTTAGCCAGGAGTAGTGGCTCACCTTTAATTCCAGGACTCAGGAGGCAGAGGAAGGTGGATCTCTGTGAGTTCATAGCCAGCCTAGTTTACAAAGTGAGTCCAGGATAGCCAGAGCTGATACATAGAGAAACCTTGCCTTGAGAAACCTAATCAAACAAAAACAACAACAACAACAATAAAAGTCCTGACCTTCCCCAGCTGCTCTAGGGATCCACAAGGCTTGTCTTGATTCCTGAATTGGCAGTGCCACCTTACTTCCAATGGCACTCCTCTGATGTTGACCTGGTCTTTATGTATTCAATTTTTTTTTTGCAGAATTTGAAACATATTTTGACCTTTCAAAATGAGTCACATGCCAGTAGCTGTGTAAAAACATACACTAACATGCAGTAACCTTAAATTCATGGTACAAGATGGAGGAAAGACATGAACGCTGATGGAAAAATGCACCAATAACTTTCTAGGGATATGAATTTAGTTAGCTCCTTTATACAACTACTTTTTCCTATAAATGATTTGAACAAATGCAAAGTAAAAAGATCCGCAAAACTGTCTTAAGTATTAAGACCAATTTTAGTAAAATAAGAATTCAAAGTAAAAAATGAAGCCCTCTGATAGGCCATGAAAAAACTAGGCTCCTGGTTGGAAAAAGCTCCAAAGAAAAGAGTTTCAGTTAAAAAAGTATTAAAATGAGGCTCAATAGTTAAGAACACAGGTGCTTTTCCAGAGGATCAGTTTCTGTTTCCAGCACCCTGATGGAGACCAACATCCATCTGTTACTCCAGTGCCAAGGGAATCTCGTGTCCGTTTCTGGTTTCTGGGTGCACTGCTTGCATGTAGGGTGCAGCAGTACATGCAAGCAAAACACTTAGACACATCAAATAAATCTTTAAAAAGATAAAAGACATGAAAAAAGAACAAAGTAAACTACAGGTGACATAAAGGAGAAAAGTAAGATTTGTTAAAATAACAGAGTGTGTATTCTGAGTTTGTTGCTATTGTCATTATTGAAATTAGCTAAAATTTTATATTTTAAAGAGTTTCTCAGTTGAATGAAAGAAAAAAGAGTAGTCTACAAAGGAAAGGCTACCAAATGTTCCAATTAAAATTCCAATGGTACAAAATTGCTTTCCAATATGAATGCCGTCACTACATAAAATGCATGAAAAGGCTAATTTCAAACATCAGTCAAAAGACAGAACAGGGCACAGTGCACAGCAAAAAGCAGGGAAGGCATTGTCCAAGTTGCCTCAGTCCCTGCCTCCAGTAGGTTTCTAGAAAAGGGGTTAGGATAAGGAAAGCACACCAGCTTCCCAAGGTTGAAGACAAAGCTTGGCATTTGAGGAATTGGGAAATAGGAATGAGAGCTAACACACTCCAGAGGGACAATTCTCCATGCTGTCCCCATCCACCTCTGACAACAAAGAGATGTCTCTGTGTACAACACTCTCAGAATATAGTCAAACACCAAGAGTCTGAACCCATTCCTCCCAAATAACTGAAGAAGAGAGAGTGAGGAAGGAAAAAGAGGTCTCTTGTAGGGAGGATATCTTCAAAGATTAGTCTAAAAGAAAATTCCCCTGCAAAGAACTGTGAATTTAATTGAGTAAACTTGCAGCAATTTATCTCCCTTGAACTGGAAACTACCAGGGCTTGATGACCAAGTGTAACAGATACTTTTCCTTTTGCTGTAACAAAATTCCTAGAAGAGCACCTCAGGAAGGAAGGGCTTCTCCTGGCTCATTGTTGGAGGATACAGTCCACTGTGGCAAGGAAGGCCTGGCAGCAGGAACTGGAGTCAGCTGGTCACATCCTGTCTGCAGTGAGACAGTGAGCAGACACAGGAATGCTACTGCTGGGCTGGCTCTCCCTTTGGGATTCTGTCCAAGAATGCAGACCACAGACAATACCATCCACATTCAGCGAGGCTCTTCCCTTCTTAATTAAACATGGCTGGTAGACATTTCCAACATGTGTTTCCATGGTGATCTAAATTGCATCAAGTTGGCAATCAAATTAACTCTCACATCAGTTACTATTTTACTATAATATTACTATATATTATAGTATTACTATGTTAATAGTAAAAGTAAGCATCTTGTGAGAGATCAGAGAATGAGAGCCCATGTGCCTTGAATAGCCTGTCAGTAGGAAGCCACTGCACATGCTCAATCTGGGTTTGGAAGAACCACAAGAAGCTCTACAGTGAAAATGAATGGATTCCACTAAATTCACGGATTCTCTCTCTCTCTCTCTCTCTCTCTCTCTCTCTCTCTCTCTCTCTCTCTCACATACACACACACACACACACACACACACACACACACACAGCAAAACAAAACCCTGGAGGTAAGGGTTAGAATCAGTATTTGGTGTCACTATGATTTATTATCTAAAATGACCACTTTTCCTCAAAGGAAAAAATATGGGTCAAGCAAGTAAACAGAAAAGTGTGACCCATATACCAAAAAATTTAAACATCCAGAATTGGAACTGCTTTCAAGAAAGCCTAGATATCACACTGAATAAAGACTTCAACACTGTGACAACAAATCCAAGGACTCCGAGTCATGCTGCAGGAAGCAGAGGCAGGCCTGCTGGGCTCATCTCCATGAGCTGAGAAATAGTGATGAAGGTGAGGAAGGGAAGCAGAAGGAAGTCTGGAGTGGAACCCTATTAGGAGTGAGATGTCTGAGTGGCCAGGAGGGTGGACTAAAATGGATATAACTTGGCAGAGGAATCAACTGTGTGAAGATGGTCAGGAAGAAAGGGGCCCTCGGCAACACGGAGAGGATTACAATGAGCAGGGCCTTGGAGACATGAAGGACGCCATAAAGGACAGCAATGTATATAATGTATATAATGACTATAAGGAGCAGTCAGAGAAAGAATAGAAGAAAGCACTCACAAAGCAGACTACACACATGAAAGTGACATGCAAGATCATAACCATGATGACTAGACCCTCTGGACTGCAACATTGTTGCCTTCTTAATACAGAAGAATAACGTGCTTACCCAGCTGGCCTTGAAGTTATTTCTGTAACCAAATTCCTTCTGTTGTACATCAAAGCTCTATGCTCATACTAGGCTTTAAAATATGACATATATCATATATTTTAAATATATTTAAATTTATATATTATTTCATTATTATATATTATATAAATTAAATATATATCAATATATTTAAATATTTGATATATTTAAAATATTAATAAAATATTCACTTATTTTAAAATATATTTTTTGCATTTAATTTAAAGTAGATGTAGACTGCACATGGCCATGAAGGAGATTAAAGGGCGGGAAATGAGGTACAAGTAGGCAATGACAAAAGAGAGGCAAATGCAGAGCTCTCTCGTGTGAGATGTGTAGGTGTAGATATACTTGCAACATATATATGTGTATATATTTATACATATATATGTACATATATCAAATATTATTATATGATCTGAAATCAGAAGGGATTCTACTTAAGCAGGGGAAAGGGCCCACTTTCCCCCCTTTTGATGAGAGATGAGAGTGCGAGAAAAGATGATAGGGTTAGGTATGATCAAATTATAATGTTCTGTGACATACCTAACTAGGTTACAAGGGAATACAATAATTTGTATGCTAGCTAAACATGCAATTTATAAATGCATAGTAATATAATTTCAGACAGTAAATACATTTATTTATTTATTTGTTTGTTTATTGGTATGTGAGTGTGTATGTGTGATTATGAGTGTGTATGTGTATGTGAGTATGAGTGTGTATGTGTGCAAGAGGGGAGGGGAGGCACATGCATGATAAATCATCTGTGATAGTTCATGTGCAGCCATTGGATATTGAAATTGCCAAGTAATGAATTTCTCAGAGCACTTCCACATCAGCGAGTGATGTAGGGCTTTTATTTGAAGGCATAACAGTTTAAATGTCTGAAATATTCTTTAAAACTAGTCCACATACCCATAAGTCTCAACAAACTCTAAGATAAGCACAAAGAGATACATACTCAGGCACACGGGACTAAAACCACCTAAAAGGAAAGATAATTGAGAGAAGCCACCTAGAGAGCAGCAAAGAAAACCCATGTCCTCATATGTAAGAGAATCCAGACAAGCTTAGCCACTGATATCTCACCACAGGCAATGAAAGAGTAGAACTATCACACAAAGTCTGGAGTCCTGCAAAACTGATTTTTAGACATGAAGAAAAATTAAAATTATTCCCAGAGTAAAATGAAGAAAATCCTATTGTGAGCTGGCTTGCTGGGGCTAGAGAATATAAAGCATGACAAGCAGGTTATATTTGGGCTTTTAGGAATATATATGCATGTAATAACAATTAATAATAAAACAAAGAGGCCATATATTTGAAAGAGAACAGGAGGGGTATACGGGAGGAAAGAGAAGGATGAAATCAAGTAATTATGTTAATCTCAAACAATAATTTAGTAAAAGAAATCATGTTGCTTACCTATTTTCTCCAAGATTGAAACATTTCATCCTGCAGGAAAGCTCCTTAACACAGGAAGTAAGGAACTCAAATTAGCTCTAGGAAGCCGCTGAAACTGACGAGATTCACCAGTGGAGACCCCCACCCCCAGGTAAAGGGTAAAGACTGCTAAGAGTCACCCTCAGATGAGCCAAGTTACAAACAAGGAACAGAAACTAGACAAACTGCCTAACGAGACAAAAAACCAGGTGAGCTACTCAAAAGGGACACTCTAAAGCCTGTTTTGCTGCCTGCAGCCTGTGCAATATGCTCCAAGTTCCCAACTTTGGGGGAAGAGGGGTCTGGTTACACAGCTGTCTTTGTCATTTCTACTCCTATAAGTAACCCCCTAACCCATGTTACTAATGTAAGGAGACTTTGTCTGAGTCCTGCCATCTCAAGGATAACTCCTCCATCTTGCTGGCAGGCTTAAACCAAGTTCATGTTCCCAGACCTGGGAACCAACTCCTAACTTGATTGGTGAAAATTTCCTTGCTCAATTCCTGTGTCAAAATATGGTTGGACAATCTCACCTATTGCTCTGTGGTCTTTTCCTTTAAATATGCTGTGCAGTTTCTCTTCAGGGTTGAATTTTAGGTCACGAGTCTATTCTGTGGCCCTGATCAATTGGTAGTGGCTGGATTATAATAAATTTTGTCATCTGTATTGACTGAGTGTTTGAGTTATGCTGGACTTAAACAGACCCCATAACACTATAAGTAACCTCAACAAAACTCATTAGTTCACCATATCAGACCTTGGTGGTATATGCATTTTGGTCTATTGAGAGCTCCCTATCTGGGGTAAGTAGACATATTTATGCTACATGTCCCCAGGAAAGTCTATCACACGACAGAGCACTTACTACTCTTGCAGAGAACCCAGGTTCAGTTCCCAGCCCTATGGTAACTCATAACCTTGTGTATCTCCAGTTTCAGTGGATCCAACACCCTCTTCTGACCTTGTGGGCACCAGGATCATACATGGTATACTTACATATATGCAAGGAAAACTGCATAAGGTAAAATAAATAAATATAAACACAATTGAAATTTTTTGACATAAAAACAAGTGACTCCAAAAGACCTTCATATAAGAACAAGCAAAAAACTATATATATATACACACACACACACACACACACACACACACATATATATATATATATATATATATATATATATATATATATATATATATATATATATAAGCTTGCATAAATGTATATTTCATTATTTTACTCTAGACACATACCACATATGCAAATATAATATATTTAACAACAGCTACAAGAAGAAGGTGAATGGGAGTAGAAAATTGTAATAAATGGTTACTAAAATCTATAGGAACAAAAAATAGTAAATAAAATAATTTTAATAAAATTACACGATATAATTTCCCTTCTTTTTTTTCTCCCAGCTACTTTTTTATTAGATATTTTCTTCATTTGCATTTCAAATGTTATCCTGAAAGTCCCCTATACCCTCCCCCCCCCATCCCCTGCCCTGTTACCTACCCACCCACTCCCACATCTTGGCACTGGCGTTCCCCTGTACGGTCTCCCAGCTACTTTTAAAAACATAAAATTATAGAAAGAAAGATTATGAGGATACACTGTTTTGTTTGTAATAAATGTACATAGAAATATGTATCACAATAATGGCCTCAAAATTAAAACACAGGAATAAAGCAACAGAAAAGTAAGAGCCCTATGTCTCATGGAATTAAATTAGTATTAATCAGGCAGACTTTCACTGGGTACATATGGTAAGCCTGAAGGCAACCAATTAAAAATAACTCAAAACATAGAGACAAAATAATTATTGAAGTAATTAAAATGTTACAGTAGGAAGTATTCATTTAATGGAAAAGAAAAATACTAATAAGAACCGGAGTTTTTAAAAGGACACAAGACATGCTAAAACAAAGAACAATAAAACAACCCAAAAGATGAAAGGGCAGTCATAAATCCAGCTCAAATATACAGCAATATTAATTGTAAACTGATACAACACTCAATCACAACAGAGAGATTTTCAGTCTGAATTCTATCTTCAAAGAACAGAAAACAAAGACAAACATCCTTTAAGGACCAAAGCAGGGGATAACGTTTTATGACTCTTCCCATCGAGGGCATCCTTCAAAAATATGCGACTATACAGCATGGTGTACACTGGAGTTGTGACTCTGCCATGAGGGACTGCTGCCCTGTGACAGGAAGTCCTTCAGATGGAAGGATAATGTGAACTTACAGGAAGTTGGTCCTCACCACACAAGAGGGGTCAGAAGGACTGTGAGACAGGGGTCAGACAGGACCAGAGCTAAATAGAATCTTCAGAACTGAAAAAAACCTCTGTACTCACAAATTCACAAGAGCAATTCTGTCTGCATAAGACCAAACCAGTCACTTTCCAACAACGAAGGGTTAGAGGGTTGTGAGCCTCCTATAACTAGCTAAGTTATAGCTAGTTGACAGTTGGTGGCTTCTGGGAGAGGGAGAGTCGGTTTTCTTTGAGAGTGTGGCTCTTGGTAGGTTGACAGTGTTGCAGTGTACGGGCACACTCAAGCATATACAGGCAGCACATACTCTATACTTGGTGACTACTTTAAAATAGAAAACAAATGGACATATAGTTGAGAATCAGTGGGAACATGTGGGCTCATGTCTGAAAGGATACAAAGAGAGAGACAGGAGTGTGTGAATATGACCAAACTATGCCGTGTGTGTCATTACACTCTTAAAAAGTAATGAAACCATTTAACTTTAAAGAAAGGGTTGGTACTAAAACATGCAAGTAAGAGATTTCCAGTTATGGCTGACATAAGAAATAAGATCCATTGTTTTCTATGATTGCATGCTTCTCTACAACTTATCAAGTTAAAATAAAAATAAACTTATTTCCAACTTTATAACACACCTATACATGTGAGTATCTGAAGTTTCATCGTGGTAAGTCAAAGATGCATCTAATGGATGATAGAACAACTACTAAAAACTAAAATGAGATGTAACTAATAACCAAACAGCATGGAGAACACTAAAAAGAAAAATACTCTGTTTGTGTAGAAGGAAGGTAAGAAACGAGTTCACAGTAAACAGGTGGTGCAATGGAGAGACAAAGAGCAAGACTGAGATGTAAAACCAAGAGCTTGAACGTGAGTCTACTCATTCCTCATTTACCTGCAAAAATCCCCGAAATTTAAAATTCATACATCTATCAGTAAGAGGATAGATAAATGCATTGTGGTGGTTCACATAATTAAATACCATCCAGCCATAAAATGAGATTGGTACTATTGAAGTATGGATACAGCCACCCATACTGATGAGCCCAAGAACTTCATCTTGAGATAAGCAACCTGTCATAAAAGAGACACACACTTTATCTGTGTATTAAGTTCTAGAGTAAAAATCCTATTGAAAGACATCAAGACAGCCATTGTCTCTGGGTGGGAGCGAGGAGATGGGGCACCAGGAAACTTCTGAGATATTAGAATAAAATCTATAGTCAGAGAATTAAGCAAGTGTATGGACTTTTTAAAGCTTTGTTTATTTTTAACTTATGTGCATTGCTCTTAACCACTAAACCACCAATAACCCCCAGTGTTTGAAGTTATATAACCTATTAAAAAGCAAACTTATGATATGTATGCATCTTATAACATGTAAATTGTGTGTCAATTTAAACCATTATTTTAAATATACACCATAAACTTAAAGCGCATAATAGTAAGTCACACAAACAGAAATAAAATGTCTGCCACATAGGAAATCAAAGGTTCACTTTAAAACCATGTCTGCCACATAGGAAATCAAAGATTCACTTTAAAACAATGGAGTATTTATGTTAACCACAAAATTGGGAACAGATTTAGGATATAACACTCATTGTTGACATTGAGAGGGGGAGAAATAAATAAATAAATAAATCCTCACAGCATGATGGAAGAGAGTAAACTGGTTTCACTTTTGTGGGAAATCTCAGGTCTAGACATTCAATTCAGTATCAATCCAGAGAAAATGAATCAGAGATGTGGACTGAGATCAGGGCAGCAGCGATGCTCTGGGACATTATTTTTCATCCAGTGGCAATAGAGACAACCTCAATGCCTAATCTAGGGAGAAAAGCTAGAAAGCAGAGCTATATATTCATTTTAACCAAATATGATGTATATGAGAGAAACCGTCAGCAGTAAGAGAATTCGCTACAGAACTGTCTCTCAGTGAAGGACTTGTGCTTATATCTGCATGCTTCCATAGTTTAAAACATTTCTCAAGGTTTCTACTCTTTAAGAACAAAAATAAATCTCCATTCAAAAGACACAAAGTAAAAGAGAAAAATAGTTCATTGTGAAAACAGATTAGAAGTGTGCCTTTAAACAGGTAGATCATTATGTCCCTGTCACTTAGGACAGCAAAGGGAACATGGTATACTCAAAGAGGAAGGGGGGGGAAAGGAGGGAGGNAGAGAGAGACAGAGAGAGAGAGAGAGAGAGAAATGTATGTGTGCGTGTGTGTGTGTGTGTGTGTGTGTGTGTGTGTGTGTGTGTGTGTGTGTTTACACTCACAGAGGCCAGAAGGGTGTCAATTCCTTGGAGCTAAGGTAACAAGGCTATGAGCTTCCTAACATGGGTGCTCAGCACTACACTCTGGTCCTATAGGAAGCACTTTTAACTAGTGAGCCACCTCTCTAGCCCCTGAGCTATATTCTTTAACAGGAGGGAAATTAGAAATGCCATTCCAGATGGAAATTAACCATTTCCAGAACCTTTCTCTACAGTGTGTCTTCTTTCTTGCCCACCCCACCACCACCCCTGCTTCTGATTCCCTTTTATAAACTCTTTGTACTCTACCAAAGTCCCCTTCAGTTCTTTGTAGATGCAGACAGGGTATTCATTATATTTGGAATGATCAGTGTTCTTTACCACCATGGCAAACAATCTCCAAGTGACAGACCAGCTAGCTATCTGTCCTTAGGAGGATTTCTCAGAGGGCCCAGATCTCTCCACTGACATGTCCATTGCTTGAGTGGACTACATGCGTTTCCTCCTTTCTTATAACTATTATGTTGTTTTGCATCTACAGGCGCCTATTAAACAGTAACATTACTGAAAATTTTTAATTTGTGCTAAAGAAGCTGCTACTTTTGCCTCCACCTCAGTATCTAAAGAAAACAAGAGAAATAGGAGAATTTTTTAAAGTTTTTTTTTAAATCAATAGTATTACTCTTAAAATTAAGATACAAGCAAGAAAGGTGGTGTAGTACTTTCCTAACATGCACAAATCCCTGGGTTTGATCTGAAGCACTACATTGACCTGAAGTGGTAATATAGATCTATAATACTATCTTGGGAAGGTGGTAGCAGGAAGATCAGAAGTTCAAGGTCATCCTTGACTACATAATGAATTTGAGGCCAGCTAAACTACAGGAAGCCCTGTCTCAAAAAGAAAATAAATAAAAATTAAAAATACTTAAGTGTTCAGTTATTAATTTTTGAAAGATTTAACTAAGTAATTCTCTAAGCAGAACTCAGTGACATAAAAATACAGAACATTAAAAAAATTCCAAGTTCTCAAGATTTATCTTATTACTTACGGATGTGTATGTGTTTGAGTATATGCATGGGTATGTGCACATGTCTGTACACATGCCCACGGAGGCCAGAAGAGGGCACTGGATCCCCTGGAACTGGAATTGGAGTTGTGAGCTGTTGGATGGTAGTGCTGGGAACTGAACCCTGAACCTCTGGAAAATACCAAGCCCTTTCATTTGCTGCCTCATCTCTCCACCCAGCACTGTTAGAATTCAGATGGCTGTGTCCTGCCAAAGGAGATGCCAAAGCACATCACTTCCAAAGCCCTTTCACTTGCATTCTTTTTGTTCATGGCAAGCATGAAGGGAGCCCTCCACCACATGCTTCTGAGACCACAACATTCAGTCTTACTTTAGGCCCAATCTAATAGAGCTAGAAACACATGGACTGAGCCTCCTGGAACAATGAGCCAAAGGGAAACCTTTCATCCCTCACAGAGTATTATTTTCACAGTAACAGGAGAAAACAACAACAACAACAAAAAATAAACACAAAACAAAACAAAACAAAATCTCCCTAACTAAACAATCTGGATATAGCTCAAGCTTTAAGCCTTGGGTCTTTCTTAAGGAAAAGAAAGGATAAATTGTTTCTTTCATAAAATGTTTGTTTCATAAAAATGTTTGTTTCACCAAGCCCTTTCAAGATGTAGTATCTTGAAAATGAGGCAAATATTTAAATTAGAAAGATATTCCAGAAACAGGATATGATACAAGATCCACTTTGATGATCAGAGAAAGGAGAGATATATCTAACTTAGCATTAATCTCTATGGCATTCATTGTGCTTTGACTCTGTCCAACAGGGCTATGGTTTCTGGGAGAGAATGAGGATGGGGACACACTTCTTACCTTCTGCAGAACCTGTATATTACTGAAGGTATCAGAGAGTAAACATGTAATTTCAGAGGGTAAAACAAACCAGCGTAATAACGTAGAGAAACTGGAAATCAGCCCAGCAAAGTATGTGCTCAGAACTGGTTTCAGTCGGTAAAGGTCCGAAGAAAAAGATCAGTTACCTTGGACACAAGCCAGGCAAATCAGAAAGGGTTACCCAATGTAACAACTGTGGTAAAAGTAGAAGAGCAACTTAGCCAAGTCTCTCAGCTAACATATAGATGGTTCCTGGGTCACTTAGAATTCGATTATCCTGCTTAGTTTATATTCTCAACATAATACAACCTGACTGATAGCTGGGAAGAGAGACTTTAACCCAAAATCTTCTCTTGTCAAATTGGTTATATCTATGAGAAGTTATCTATCTATCTATCTATCTATCTATCTATCTATCTATCTATCTATCTATCTACCTATCTACCTATCTAAATATCTATCAATTCATTTATTTTGTGTGGGGGAGTCTAATCCACTGGAGCTTGAGTTATAGACAGTTGTGAGCTGCCACATGGGTGCTGGGATTTAAATCAGTTCAAAGCACTCAGCCATCTCTCCAGCTCTGTGAAATGCTCTCGTGGAGGATGATTGCGGTAGGTCTCTGGCCAATGCTGGAAGCTCGTCCACAGTCAGCTGTGCCTGGGATCTAGAAGAAAAGTATCTGAGCAAGCAAGAGAGCCTGCATCCCAGCATGCAGCACACCATTTCTCCTTCAGTCCCTGCTAGATCTCCCGCCCTGAATTCCCTCAGTGATTCGATGTGATCAGGAAGTGCACATCTGGATGAAATAAACCCTTTCCTTCCCAGTTGCAACTGGTCATGGTGTTTATCATAGCAATGGATGGCAAACTTTAACAGGCAGGAAAATGAAATATGATCAAAGCCTACAGGAATAAAAGAGACCAGAAAGACAGCACTGTTGCAAATACTACCACGTGACTGTTCCTTCTCCTCAAGCCATAAGGCAAAGCTCCCATGAGAAAGCACTTCACAAAGAGTATGTCCTGAAAGCCTGAAGTGCACCATTCTGCTCTGCCCTGTGCCAGTCTCTGCTTGAATAGCCCCAGTCTTTGGGGCCCTCTGCATCAGTTTATAAATTTAAGATGCCATGATAATTTCTCCATCAGGCTGAAGGGAGGCTAATCTGATACTAATGAGCCAATCCACAAGCTGCAAGCATTCTATTTCATTGTTGTATACTGACAAATGTGGGTGATTATTTTCTCTCCCCAGTTAAGCTCCACGCATTAGAGAATTTTAAAGAGCCCTTTGCTGACGGAGTGAAGTCATTTAATTCCAGACGGAATTGGCCAATCGCTTCTTCATACAACAGTGCCTTGCACTTCTGTCCTAAGGGGGCACTTTGAACTCACTTCAGTAGGAACAGAGGGTCTAATGGTATCATGGAGGCAAAGCAGGAAATTGGGAGAACTGCCTGACTAGTCAGAAGGAAGAATGCTGACCCAGAGAGCAGCAGGGAATAGTGTCATATGTCTAAGAAAGAAGATAATGTTTGCTGCTCAGTAACTAGAGGGGACTGCTTTCAGGACTCACTCTGCCCCCTGCAGGATATAGAAATACAGGGACACTTAGCTCCCCCGGGCAAAACTGTTACATTCACACTTGACTGCACATTTCTCCTACACTTCAAATTCTTGCCACATTGCCTACGATACCTAATGCACGCCTAGGCAAACAGTCCTTGTTCCCTATTGCATACTAACAAGTAAAGGTCTGTAATTTATAGTAAGGAGGCAATATTTTTGCATGTTAAATCTATGGCTAGTTGAGTCAATGTGCACAGACCCACAGATAAGAGGGCTGGCTATATATCCTTGTCAGCCTTTGACCTTGAGAAACTCTCCATGGTGATCTGACTTCATGGCACAAAGCTGAGGTTAGGAAACTGACTTACCACAGTCCATCCTTCTACCAAAGTGAAAACAGACTACACATGGAGAAAATGGAATAACATGGAAGATCTCACAGTGTATCATGTCAATGCTAGTATTGTTTCTGAGGTGTGTGCCTTCTTGTCAATCCAAATACAATGTAAAATTTATTTTTTTTTTGATGGGAGACAAAATGAAACAACTAAAATCCACCCCAGGAGTGCTATAACATGTCTGCAATCTCAGACTTCAAGAAGGCATGACAGGGGTTAAAGAGAGGGCTCCGTAGTTAAAACTGCTTTCTACTGTTCAGAGGACTGGAGTCCAGTCCCTAGCTCATTGGACAGTTTACAAGGATCTTAACTCCAGCTCCAAAGAAACCAACATCCTGTTCTGGTCTCTTCATGCTCCTCATACATGTCTTACACATATGCTCATGAGCACATGTGCGCTCGCGTGCGCACGCACACACACACACACACACACACACACATCAAAAACAAGTCTTTAAAAAGATGAAAGAGCTAAGAGTAATAATATGATGATTTTGTGTAAAGACTGGACTACATAGTGGGACAGTGTAATAATAATAGTAAAAATAAAATAATAACATAAATGATAACAACAATAACAACAATGAATCTACACTTGTAGAAAGTACCCTACAGTGAATAGGAAAACTGAAATTTACCCCGCAAATCCCACTGAACTTACAAACTCAGATTCAAGAGTGTCTTCTAGAGAAGAACCACATAAATCACGTAGAGACGAGAAATGAATTGAATGCAGTCACATCCCAAAGATGTCAAAGGACTTAAGGATTGAACCAATTTTCTTTTGCCTCACAGTTGGAAGTGCTTCCCACTGCATGCGTTAATTTGGGAATAAGATTCGTTCTGAGTTTCCTGTGCATGGCCCTACCATTACAGAGGACAGAGGAGATCTCCTAATGTTAGTAAAGAATCTATGACGTTATGAGTGTTTCCTTGTCCATACATGCCACAGGAAGTGATTAATACTGCCATATTTAGAACCATCTGCTTCTTTCATTCTGTCTTCCCCAGAGACTTCTACAAAGGAAAGCCACAAAGTTTGATGTTTAGAGACCACATGGTATAAAAGATGCTAGCTTATGCACCACATACATCAGGATTCGGATCAACTAACTAATGGGCCCCATGAGAATTCAGCCAAGTCTATCTCATTCACAACTGCATCTCCGGTGTTTTAAATCTGATGTGAGCCCCTCAGTTCCCATGCATGTTGGCTGCAAGGCGTAAGAGAAAGATATGATGTTATGATGTCTGGTACTTGAGAGACTATTATCAAGTGACTTGGTAACTAAGCATTATCTTCTTCGTCAATTAAAATCAAAATGAGAGAAACTTTCAAGAATCTTTTACAGGATTCAATGAGACAACACAGACCTGGGATTTAGTAGTACAAAGTACATGGAGGAAATCAGTATTTGTGACTTTTTAACTTTTCAGTTAATAGAGAAATCCTTTTCTAAGGTAGCATTTATAGTATACAGGGGACAAAAACATTGGAGTGTTATGGGTTTCCTTCAAATCCCCCACATCCATCCCCACTTCCACAGCCCCCCAGCAGTGGCCCCTGAGTCACCTTTGTGAAATCTCTGGGTTGATCAGGATTCTGTATAGGAACCGCTCCCCTGGGCTGTGACCTTTTCTTCTTCCTGGCAGGATTACTTTTGAGGCTGAGATGGATGGTGATGCTGTGTAGGAAATGAGGCCCTGCAATGAGCACCTGTCAGAACTAAGCAATTACTAATCCCCCAGGAGCCAGAAGCCCATTGCTCACAAATGGCACCTATAGTGCATCCTCAGAGCAGGAGAAAACATCATGTCCTAGGAAGGAAAGCAGTGAGTGAAGAAAGAACTTTAAAACAAGCCCTAAAACCTGGGGGAGTTAATGTCAGAGTCATGCACAATGCTACTAAATTTCTGGAATTTATTGATTGCCCCACATCTAACAGCTTCCTCCAGGCACACATTTGCATATGGAAATGTGCCATGCTTTTTATTCATTCAGTTTCTTTCTTAATGTTAAATTAACTGGGCCAATAAACTGCAGGAAGTATGACTTGAAATCTGACTTCAATCACTATTAACATAAAATATTTAAGTGTTCATGGAAAGAGTATTTCAGGGGCCTTGTCCCAAAGAGCGGCAAGCAGAAAAAAGAGACAGAATTCCCTGCCAGGTAGAACAAGCCTGGGTTGTGGCTGGCAACAGGACCATATTGCAATGGACACCAAACACCATGGGCTCTCATAAAGTCGCAGACTTTGTGAGAGCAACTAATGCTCAAGTCAGCCATGAATCTTCCAGAACACCCAATGAATGAATCTTCTGGATCACCCAAATGGGAATCTCACATCAACTTCTAGGGACATTGCAGGGATACAAGAAGTTACGAGAAAGAATGCCAGGAGCCTGGGCATCCCAGCACTGCAGTCACAGCTCAAAGCCTCAGTTTTTATTCTGATAACCCCAGTGTTCAGCTTCAACCTGCTAGAGCCTCTCAGACCATCAGGATGGAGTACACATTCAGTGGTTCATTTTAAGAATAGGAATAAAAGATGAAGGCTGAATTCTTGTCATGATCCCTGGAAGAGTTTTCTAAAGAACTTAGCATTAGGTCAAACAGAGGTTAACTGGCCACATTTGTCAAAATTACTAGAGATAATGTCAGTGACAGGGTCATATTCCAGCAGGACCTGAGTGACCATTTGAATAAATCTATGGTTATAATCAGCAGGAGGTAAGGAGAGAAGGAAAGTCCTTCACTGCAGTTGAGGAGAGCTGTAGAAGGACCAGCAGGACCAGCTTTCTAAGGTAATTTGAAGGATGGCATTTATCTGGGGCTTTTGTGACACAGCCCTTCCTCCATGACCATTCCCAACTCAGTCTTCCTTCACTTGGGGTATGTTTGGTCTGCTTCCTGGAAAACTTAGAAACCAGATAAGCTAAGGCACAGCCCCACTGCCCTGGGTCTGCACTCCTGACAAAAGTTCAACAAAGATTTGCTCTTTGGTGATATGAACCTTCCAAACCTCACCCACCAATCACATTCAGTAAATGTTGGCAATGCGTCACTATTAGCAGAAAACCAAACTTTTATATAAAACAAAACTCACTTTTAAAGAAGCTCCAAATTTAGTGAATCCTACTAATAGCATAAACCGGTGGAGGAGGAGAATCACCAAACCCTAAGCTCATTACAAGCACTATCTCATTCAAAGGGCAGACCTAGGAAAACCAGTCTACTTTGCAGATGAATACACTGAGATACAAAGATACCAGCCAGTTGTCATGGTCATTTCAGAAGAGCTGAGACCAGGATTCAAACCTACACAGTCTGATTCCAAACACAATCAACCCCTATCACAAGTAAAGTACAGTAGGAACATGAAGGGAAACCAAATAATTCTACTAGGAAAATGTAACCCAACAGTAGCCACATATCCATTTAGCAAAAATTTCTGGAATATATTTTTGATATCAGATGTTGGACTTATTCCACATTGGAAGTCACAAAATACTGAAGAAAATTATGAATAATAATATGGTATTAAAAACTGAAGTGCAAAGAGGACTTTTTCTTTCCTGGAAGAAGGGACATTGGGTGGATGTTAAAGAATAGCCGAGACTTATAGGGGAATGTGGGCCTTGTTTCAAAGAGTTTAACAATATGACCAAGTTGTGCAAGATGAAGACGCTGCAAAGTGATTTCTGGGAAGAAAGAAACCACTATGGGCCTTTCCATCTGGGCACAGCCACCTGAAGGAGCTGTCTAGGGTTCTGTCCTTAAGCATGCTTTTGCTGACCCAAAAGAGCCAATGGCAGCCACTTGATAAAGGACACGGGTTTAATGCTTCTGTGTATCAATATCAGGCTTGACATGACTTATCTGTCCCCTAATTTTATATGAAGCTCTCCCTACAATTTAAGAGGAAAATCAGGCAATGCCCTAGAATCTAGTCAAGGTCAGGAAAGCAATTTATATCCGTGTGAGCTGCTGAGGGTACCAAGAACTTTGGAGTTTTAAATCTTTCACAATTGGCATACAGCCTCGTGAATCTCCTAGCAGTATTAATTATCTTCTAGGAGGAAAAGACTTCGACGGATAGCATATAGAATCCCAGTCTATCACCATTTAGGAAACAGATAGTTTGTAATCCTAGTAACACACAGTTTTTATTTCTAGTTACATAGGGTTTGTATTTATTTAAGTTGCATGGCAACTGAGTAACAAACATTAGAATTCTGGGGAAGTATATAATCAAGTAATAATGTTTGATTTATAATTTAGTAAGTAGATGCCCAAGGACACTAAGTCACTTATGTGGTTCAAGGCAAATATACAGAATATCTCCTTAGTCTATCCACTAGCACCGAGAAAACACATTCCTGTGCTAAAAACAATGGACCCAAAATTTGGGTCAAAAGTTTTGTGGGTGTGTTTGTGTCCTTATCTCTCTAATGGGGATCCTGGCTGGCTACAGGAGGTTCCCTTTTCCCACTGTTATACATTTGTCACCTGCATTGATTCCTGGAAGCCTCCCCAGGCCTCTGGCAAGTCATAGAAATTTCCCCTAACCTCTACCCTGTATCCCTGGCAGCTTCACATTCATTCTTCTGGTCCTATGGCCCTTTCTCCTATCTCTGACTTATTTGTCCCATCTAAAAGAAATGCAAGGACAAAGATGGAACAGAGACTGAGGGAATGTCCCACAGATAACCTGATCAACTTGAGACTCATCCCATTGACTAGCACCAATCCCTGACTCTATTGACAGACAGTAGCCTAGCATAGCTGTCCTCTGATAGACTCTATCCAGCAGCTGACTAAAACAGGTGCAAAGGCGCACAGTTGAACATTGGAAGGAGTTCGGGACTCTTATGGAAGAGAAAAGGGAAGAATTGAGGGCATTGAAGGGGATAGGAACTCTGCAGGAAGAACAACAGAGTCAACTAATCTGAATTCTTGGGGGGCTTTCAGAGATAGAGCTGCTAAATAAAAGCATGTGTAAGATGGAGAGAGGCCCCAGGCACACATGTAGAAGAATGCAGCTCAGTCTCCATGTAGTTCCCCCAACAACTGGAGAAAGGGCTGTCCCTAAAGCTGTTGCCTGAGTGTGTAATCCATTCCCCAACAGGGCTGGCTTGTCTGGCTTAGGTGGGAGAGGATGAAACTAATCCTTCAGAGACTAGATTACTAGGGTAGGGGTATACCAAGGGGAGGGCCCAGCCTCTCAGAGGAGAGGGAAATGGGGGATGGAGTATGGCATGAGATACTCTGTAAGGGAGGGGGACCTGTAGGGGTCAGTGATCGGGATGTAAAATGAATAAATAATATTTTTAAAAGAAATCAGACCTGTCACTTTCCAGTACTTGTTTTGCTAATGGCGTCTGTGCCTGAAACCCAGACCTTCATCCATCCTCACTTGTATTCATTTACACATTGCCCAAGTTCCCATGGACGCATTTAATCCCTTGGGAGAAATATTAATATCAAATAGTCTCCTTGACAAACAGGAGAATACTACAGGATTTGGGTGCAGGGTGGGAAAAACAGGGCAGATATAGAGAAAGCTGGGGTAGGGATAGGGGTATGTGATAGAAACAGTAGACAGTATCTATGGTAGAAATTCTAATGAATCTTTGGTAGTAGGATAAATTATATCTACCTAAAGAATAAACAGTATTTGGATGATATATAACAAAGGTCACACACTTATTTATAAATTTATGTATATCTCTTAAGGTAAGAAACAAATGAAGAAATAATATGGAACTGTGTAGGTTAGAACATTCCTCACAATATTACATTTAAATGGAAGAATCAAAATCTCTGACAACTGTGTCTTAGATTAGTAAAAGAATGGTTAAGCAAAATGTAATACATGCCACAGGGAAATACTATGTATCTGATATGATTACATTTTTCAAAGTTTTGGCAGTGGTTCAGTTCATGGATTCTGATTCTAATCTGGATCTCACCGAATGCTAGCTTGTAGAGTTTGAGTTTTTGTTATAAACTCTATAGCTCTCAGTATTTACTTTTTTCATCATCCATGCTTCTATCTGTTCAACCCCGTACAGTAGACATAGGCATGTATAAGTGAACACTGGTATTTATACCGGCAACCACAATAAAAGCTATATGGAAGTTTGTCTGTCTTCAAATGCCAGAGCAAGGTCTAGATTTTATCCATTTAAAAAGTGAGTGTAGTTGGGAGTGACTCCGAGTGTGCTATGTGCAGCTTTAGAGGGCATGGTGTCAGCAAAAGTCATAACTTGACTTTTTTTTTTTTTTTCACTCAGAAACTTTCTCAAAGAAGTCCCCTGGGCATCAATAGATTTAAAACTAGGATTTAGCTGCTGGAACACAGATTAGAGTTGAGGCTGGAATGAGGGAGAGAAAAACATGGCAAGAGGGCATTACTAACAGTGAGGAAGTTCCTGGCAAACTGATGCTTAAGAACGCTTCCAAAAATGCTGTGAATGCTCAGTGTAGCAGTGGGTGACTGAGATGCAACAGTGCTGTTACACTCACAGTGTCTGTGACCCCACTCACAGGATAAAGACACCTTAAACCCTGGCGTGAGTGGGGAAGGGTGAAGTCCCTCTGCCTGCCAAAGCCATTGGCAACTGAAAGATGCTATGGAAGGTAAAGTCGGTTTTCTTCAGGGATGCAGTCCCCGAGAAGTCATCCATGCTTCAGTGAATGGTCATGCACCCATGCCCATACAGACAGTACTGAGAGGACTCACGGGCTTAAAAGGAGAAGGAGAACAGAAGAAATTGGGAAGAAGTTACAGAGGGGGATGATGGAGAGGTGCTGGAAAGTGAAAGGAAGGCAGACTTATTCAAAACATGTCAGATGCAGGAAACCCTTCAACAAGCAGCAGTAAATGATATAGGAGTGCTGGGGTATCTTTAAAGAATGCAAAGAACACATAGCTTTTGCTATAGGCTCATTCAACGGTTGCAAAGAGACAGATAGTCAATAAGTTCAGGCTCTGTAGATCATGCAGTCTTTATAATAATGGTTCATCTCTGCCACTGAGGCACAAAAGCAGCCATAGGCAATAGGCCATAAATGTGAGTGATGCAATTGTCTGTCCCAACAAAATTTTATTCATTATAAAACCAAGAGGGCATAATGCCAAGATAATTTGTGTTCTTATCCTGGCTTTTGAAACTAAGCTTCCTGTTAGCTCTTCTGGCTCTGTCTGCAGAATGATGATACCTATGTCCAGATCCCTGTGTTACAGAAACACACAGATGTGCAACTTTCTTTGTATAAATAGGACCAACTGAAGCTGATCTTTTCCTGGGAATATAATCCAGCAGACCTAGTCAGTACCCTTGAACTCTCTTCATTCTGTATTTGACCATAGTTGCAGAGATGGATCTCTTCAGTGTTCCTAAATCATATTTGGTCCCTGGGATTAAAGAGGTAGCTTCAGGTGCCAAAGCAGAGTGGGAGGGAGTGGGCATATGGGCATGCTGACACTCCTCATGGATTTAAGGCAGCAGAAAGCATGGCACTAATGTTTCCAGACATTCATTACCCAGTGACACTGAACAGAAGAGGGGTTGAGACAGAAAATATCAGCATTTAAGCAGTGGGGCTGTGATGTAGTCTTTCCCTTTTTTTTTTTTTTTTCCTCTCATGTCAAGGATTTTCAAATACTGTTGAACTGACCAGAGTTTTAAATTATTTTTTTTTTGTGAGATTTTTTTTTTTTTTTGGTGTGGTCTAAAGTAAACTTTTTAATTGAATATTTTCGACTCCTCACTGTGGGGTGAGAATTACCCTTACCAGTTGCAAGTAGTGTATTTCCATCAAGTTGTTAGTGAGGGGGGTTAGGGTATGAGCAAGTCCATGGCTTCTTCCAGGCAGGGAGTTCAGACTGTGACTGTATTTGCACTGTTTGAGGGCCTTGTTGAAGCCCTCACAAAGGGTTAGGTTGATCTAAGTGGTGGAGCAGTTCAGGAACTGATTCATCTCATAGGAGCAAGACTTGATCTGTAGCGGGTGAGAGCCCAAACAGGCAAGGCACTGCTGGACTGCAAACTGGGCAGGATCTGAGCTTTCCCCACTGAAGGCACTGGTCAGGGCACTACAGATGGTATGCCCTACAGTGAACTTAGATTCTCTCTTAGCCATTAAGACTCAGCTGGCCTGAAGCTGCAGGTGCATGGGTAGCCACTGAAGGTGGTGTGTGCCAAGGAAGGTAGGCTGGGTGGCTGGCTGGTCTGGCAGCCGCACTGAGGATTCC
This sequence comes from Mus minutoides, assembly GCA_902729485.2. Taxonomy (NCBI): domain Eukaryota; kingdom Metazoa; phylum Chordata; class Mammalia; order Rodentia; family Muridae; genus Mus; species Mus minutoides. The sequence continues at coordinate 1,959,992 of LR753325.1, read as the reverse complement.
CTGAGGCTTGGCAGCAGTTGGGTCAAGGAGAAGTTGAGTAAGAACTGAGGACTGTAGCAGCCACTCAGTGCAGGGGAATTCACACAAGAATTTCCAGAGAGTCAGATGAAATAGGTGTTATTTTGTGAGATTATAATTTTGCAATTTCCCCTTTCTTTTCTCCCTGCAAACCTTCCTATATTCCTTTCTTTGTTCTTTTAAATCTAGGACCTCTTTTGTCATTATTATTGCATGCACATATGTATATGTGTATGCATATATGTTTCTAAATACAACCTGCTTAGCCTGTATAATATTACTATAATATTACTTGCATATGTTTTCAGATCTAATTGGTTGTGGATAACTAATTGGTGGGCTCTTCTTTCAGAAAGACTATGTCTCTAGTGCTTAACATTTCTTAGTTGCCTGTAGTTATTTGATTAGGGTGAGAGAGGCCTCGTGGACTTTTCCCTATATGCATTTAACTTCAGCAACACAGAGAGTTGATATTGAACAATTATTAGTGAAGTGAAATTTTCTGGTTTCTTTGGAGATTCAGTTGTGTCATGTGATTCCTTTTGAAAACCGTCTTATGAGAGGATTTTGATGAAGCAGACATGTGAGAGAGAGTGTTGTTCTGAGAACAGACATGTGGTGTTTTTCTGGAAGCTGCCTGGTGCAAGAGCATGTGATGTTTTGCTGGAGCAGATGCCTAAGAAGACATGTGATGTTTGGAAAAGGTACAACACAAGAGACAGTGGACAAAGCCAACACATTGGTTTGCCTTGCCTTGCTTTGCCTTGCTTTGCTAGGCTTTGCAGAAGACTCTGTGGCCCCGCCTTCTTTGTTTGCATCACTTGTGACTTTGTGGAAAGAAACTCACCAAAGGACTTCCCTTGGTGTTTTGGCAGCTTCCTGCCACTTCAGCAGAACCTCGTGGATTCTTCTGGATCTAGCTGAAGTTGCTGATTCATGGATGGTGTTTGCAAGTGGATTGAGCTACCTGACTACTGATTCATGTGAACTGAACTGCTGATATACTTACAACAAAGATTGGAATCACTCCAAAGAACTATTTCTAAACAGGTCTATGTCTCCCTTTACCCTATTAAACTTAACTTAACTTTCCTTTCCTTTCCTTTCCTTTCCTTTTCCTTTTCCTTTTCCTTTTCCTTCCCTTCCTTTCCTTTCCTTTACACTACCTCTGGTAGATGGTGGGTTAGAAGGGAGGTTAAAACATTTAACAACCCTTATTAAAGTAGGCTTTGAAAAATCTAAGATTGCATGTTAGTGTAATGAAAATATTAATTCTACAAAATAATGAGCTTAAGTATGATATTATCATGTACACTCACAACAGACTTTGATCATAGCTGACCTCTACTAAATTAACTTCCTAAATGGGTAAAAAACAAAACACAACAACAACAACAACAACAAAAACAAAACAAACAAAAAACAGGCCATGCTCAGGTATTTGAAAAAGAAAACTAAGATGATACAATGTCAAGGAAGTGTCATAAATTGATATTTTTCATCTCAGAAACTTTCTAAAAGAAGTTCTGTGGGCATCAGCAGACTTAAAACTTGGGGATTTAGATGCTAGAAGATAGAAGATTAGATCTGAGGGTGGCATGTAGAGAAGAGGAAGTTGGTATGTTAGAGGACATTACTAAATGCTACCTGACAAACTTTGCAGAAGCTATTTGAAATACATTCTGAGAAATATTGAATTTTATTAAATGACAAGAAGGCTTGACAAATCCATGTAAAACTATCAGGTAATCAGTGAATTGCCCTATTTGTACCTTGGTAAATACTTTTAACACTATTCTACTATAAAAGAATGAAGGGAAAGAGGTATGGAGGGAAGGACAGAGGGAAGGAAAGAGGGGGAGAGGGAGAGAGATAGATACAGGCAGGCAAGAAGGCAAATGCAATCCCTAAAGTAATTCCTCTTAATAGCTCAAAAGTCTCAGTGCTAGGCTCGAGAAACCTCTCTTTAAGTTATTGGTCAGGGTCCAAAAGATTTCCGAAACCATATAGGCTATTGTCTTTACCCTGATTGCCTCCCAGAATATACAATTTTGACACATGACTTGAAGGAATCAAGCTTGAACTGACCTGGACACCTGCTCTCTGACCTGGACACTAGCTCTCATATTAGAACGTACTATATAATCTGCCAAACTTACACAACTATGACACTTAAAGTCACAACAATGACCAACCCAACAAGACATCTGAGATGGGGCAATAGTGACTCATATCTGGGGGTAGCCTACCGTTGTCTAATTGGGTTTGAGACTCACTCAATAGGATAGAACTTGTATATTGCACTGGAAACATAGCCAACTGCTTGTGGAGAGAGCAGTCATAGACCAGGAAAAAGCTATTTCTTTTATTTTCTTAAACTAATTTCCTTTTTAAAAATATCTTAATTGTATCAATATACAATACATCTGATATTAATTTTATAGCTTTTAAAGGATCTGAAAATTTGTGACTACTGGAACATACTGCAAGGTCTATTTTAATTTTTTTACATCAAAATTCATTTTTTAATTAATATTCACATTAATTTTTTCATAATTGCACATGCTATTCATATAATCCCTTTTGTAAATTATTACATGTGTCTGTAATTCTATTCTTTTTTCTTTTATTGAAAATAGATTTGTTTTCAAGCCATATATTCTGATTAAGGTTTCCTCTCCCTCAACTCTTTCCTAGATCCTTGCTACCAGCCCTCCCATTCAAACACACGCTCTTTCCATATCCCTCCCCCTCCTTCTCATATGAGAAAACAAACAGGCATCTAAAATAATAGTAAAATAAACTAGGATAAAATAAAGCTGAACAAACCAGAATAGGACAAAACAAAGAAACAAACTAAAGAAAAAGAGCCAAATGAAAATGCACAGGAAGCACATACAGATGCAGAGACACTCACCTCTTCACATGTAGAAATCTCCTCAGAGTAGAAAATTAGAGATCATAGTATATGCCAAAAGACCGTAAGGTCAAATTTAAAAGGCAAAAAAAGCCCAATGAAGCATTATGAAACTATGAGACAAAGAATCTCCATAAATGTCATTAACTCATTTTGTGTTGACCATCTACCATTGAAGATGCCCCTCCCCCCAGAGGAGTTTATATACCCAGTGAGATTCCAATGGGAGAAAAAAAAAATGAATGTTTTCTGTTGTGAGCAGTTTTCGATTGAAGGTAGCTCTGAGTTAGGGATTGGGGCTTATATTTACTTCCATTCTCCATGCTGGGACCCCATCTGGGTCAGACCTGTGTAGGACCTGTGGATGCTACCACAGACTTCCACAGGGTTCCACAGGGTTCTCTGAGCCACAAAGGAAGGTATTTGATGGAGACATCCTATTTAGAACTGGATGTTCTAAGGTCTCTCATTCTCTGAACATTGTCCATCTGTGGGTCTCTGTATTTGTTTCCATCTACTGCAGGAAGTGGTTTCTGGTAATGGTTGACCAAGTTTCTCATTTATGAAGATAGCATGATGTTGTTTGGAGTAATTTTATTGCCACACAGGCAGTTTCAGGCATGGGTTCCGTCTCATGAAGTGATTCTTAAATGAAGCCTCTAGTTCCAGAATCATGTTACATCTAATAAAGTGGGTGGCCAAAAGGGCCCCCATGGGAACCAAACATGCTTTCCACAAACTGATGGAAATGTCCTGTTGCTAAAGACCAACACCCATACAAGTCATTGGACATGGAGCAGTTGAGTTGGTACCTATCTAGAACCTTCATCCCTAGTGACTAGTGTTCATGTACTGGAAGGTACTCTGTGCACTACCAAAGGAGAAAGGTAAATACAAATCCAGAAACAAACTCTTAATGTACCATGAATCTACCATGGTGACTTGCCTGTAAGATATGCTAGTGCAAGAGTGATACAAAGTCTTTTGGAGAAACCAACCAATATCTGATTTGATTGGAGTTAAGGCCACAAACCAACATACTTTCTAACTGATTTCTTAAAGGAAGTTTTAAGGGGGAATTCTCAATACTATTTTATACCCCTAAGTACTATAGCAGTCATTCTTCATCAAAAAAGCTTTCTCCCACTCAACTTACCAAGCCGAGGCTACTACAAAGATCTACAGCTATTCAAATTTCAATAACAAGTAACCACGAGGTATCCAGCTATGGTGGGTACATCTACAACACAACCTTATACCTAAGTCATAGAGAGAAGTAATGGAGTAATTGTAAAAGCCAGAGGACCAATACACTGGCTAGAGATAGTGTTTTCTGTGTGTGATGGGACAACTGCTCCCATTACATCCCGACAGTATGGTTGCCTAAATGAGACCTGCACAAAAACTATAATGGGAGAGGCTGTGAATTTGAGAAGTGTGGGAGAACAGAGGAGGGGCTGGAGAGAAGAAAGGATGGAGTAGAGATGATAAAATCATGTATTAAATTCTCAAAAGCAAGTTAGAAGTAAAGCTTTGCAATATGTAGAGGGTTATGAAAGCTGGGAATTGAACTGCTAGTGGAAAAACTTCAAGACACAGGGAAAGGCGAATCCTTTCTGAAGGATCCTAACAGCAAAGAAAATAACCACAAGAATTGACATTGGAATTATATAAAATTACAAAACTTTGACAGTGTAAAGGTAACTATGAAGTGAGTAAATGAGAAGCCCACAGAATGGGAGAAAGTTTGGCAGCTATCCGTCACACAAGAGGCTAATACCTGAAATATATAAAAGCCTAAAAAAAAAAAAAAAAAAAAAAAAAAAAAAAAAAAAAAAAAAAAAAAAAAAAAAAAAAAAAAAAAAAAAAAAAAAAAAAAAAAAAAAAAAAAAAAAAAAAAAAAAAAAAAAAAAAAAAAAAAAAAAAAAAAAAAAAAAAAAAAAAAAAAAAAAAAAAAAAAAAAAAAAAACCAAAACTGAGCACCAATAAAAATCAAATCTTCCAATTAGTCAATGGACTAATGAAGTGAACAGAAAGGTCTCAGATGAATACAAATGGCCAATAAAGACATGAAATACTTTTCAACATTCACAGCCATCAGGAAAATACAAGATCAAATTGTTTTGAGATTCTACCTTATGCTAGTAAGCATGGCTATCACCATGACAACAAGTATTTGTGACTATGTGGGGGAAGTAAATCACTCATTGCTAGAGGGACTGTACACTGGTGCAGCCACTATGGAATTCAGTGTGGAAGGTCTTCACACAACTGAAAATAGAACAGCCACATGACTCAGCTATCCCGCCCCTGGGCATATGCCCTAAGGACTAGAAATTCTCCCAGCAGAGATACTTGCTCATCCATGTTTACTGTTATACTATACACAAAAGACAGAAAATGATGCAGGACTACATGTCCATCAAAAGACAAATTGATAAGGAAAATGTCCATGGAGACAATGGACTTTAAAAAATTTTTTAATGAAATCATAACATTTTCAGCAAAGTGCTGACACTGGAAACTTAGCAAAATAACTTGGACCCAGAAATCCAGATACCAGATTTTGTTTCTTATGTAGTTCTGAGAACTTAATTTTTGCATATGAGCTAATAGACGTATATAGTGAGGTTCAAGCCATAAAACTAGAGAGGAGCCCGTGAGGTCAGAAGAGGAAGACAAGGTAGAATACACGTGACAGGAAAGCCAAGTGGATGTTCCAGAGAGAAAGAAGGGAATGGAGCTTTCAGGAGAGGAGAGGGCCATGGGGAAGGGGCATCACAAAAAAACAATGGGTAAAAATGTCCTAAGGAAGGATATTACTTTCTATGCTATTTTAACAGAACAAATTAAAAAAAATTTTTTTTGCTTTTTTTTCCAACTTTTATTAGATATTTTCTTCATTTACATTTCAAGTGTTATCCAGAAAGTTCCCTATACCCTCCCCCCTCCCGGCCCTGCTCCCCTACCCACCCGCTCCCAATTCTTGGCCCTGGCGTTCCCCTGTATTGGGGCATATAAAGTCTGCATGACCAAGGGGACTCTGTTCCCAATGATGGCCAACTAGGTCATCCTCTTCTATATATGCAGCTAGAGACATGAGCTCAGGGGGTACTAGTTAGATCATGGTTATTCTTCCACCAATAGGGTTGAAGACCCCTTCAGCTCCTTGGGTACTTTCTCTAGCTCCTTCCTTGGGAACCCTGTGTTCCATCTAATAGCTGACTGTGAGCTTCTACCTCCATGTTTGCCAGGCATTGGTATAGTTTCCCCCGAGACAGCTATACCCGGGCCCTTTCAGCACTATCTTGCTGGCATATGCTATAGTGTCTATGTTTGGTGGCTGATTGTGGGATGGATCCCTGGCAGCCGTAGGCATTGGGTCCATCCTTTGGATTGAGCTGCACAAATGATCTTTGTAACTCTTTCAATGTGTGCTTTGTTCTTAATTCTAGGAAGGGGTGACGTGTCCACATTTTGATCTTCCTTCTTGAGTTTCATGTGTTTATTAAATTGTATCTTAGGTAGACTAGGTTTCTGGGCTAATATCCACATATCAGTGAGTACATGTTATGTGAGTTCTTTTGTGATTGGGTTACTTCACTCAGGATGATGGCCTCCAGAACCATCCATTTGCCTAGGAATTTCATATATTTATTGTTTTTAATAGCTGAGTAGTACTCCATTGTGTAAATATACCAAATTTTTTGTATCCATTCCTCTGTTGAGGGATATCTGGGTTTTTTCCAGTTTCTGGCTATTATGAATAAGGCTGCTGTGAACATAGTGGAACATGTGTCCTTGTTACCAGATGGAATATCTTCTGGATATATGCCCAGTAGAAGTATTGCAGGATCTTCCAGTAGTACTATGTCCAATTTTCTGAGGAACCACCAGACTGTTTTCCAGAGTGGTTGAACCAGCTTGCATTCTCACCAACAATGGAGGAGTGTTCCCCTTTCTCCACATCCACGCCAGGATCTGTTGTCACCTGAATTTTTGATCTTAGCCATTCTTACTGGTGTGAGGTGGAATCTCAGGCTTGTTTTGATCTGCATTTCCCTGATGATTAAGGATGCTGAACATTTTTTCAAGTGCTTCTCAGCCATTCGGTATTCTTCAGTTGAGAATTCTTTGTTTAAC